>APFE031049856.1:331143-341820 GCA_000404065.3 Pinus taeda
GCTTATTAAAGGTATGATAATTTGTTTATAAAATTGTACTATTCATTTTACCTAATTTTACTTATTTCTAGAAATAAAAGAATATATTATTAATCTTAATATTATAAAAATAATAAGAATATTAAATTTATTAATATGATTTTGACCTGGGTCCTAGAGTCAAAAATAGCCGTTATGTAGCCATTGGAGTCTCTTCTCAGTCTATTTAACATGCTAGGCCAGATATGTTTCTACAACTTGTCCTGACGATGAACCACACTAGTTGGTTCGAAACGCGTCGAAAAAGGTCTTTTTCATGTGATTTACACCGAAGCTCTTCTTATTACTTTTGAGTTTGTTTTGTAAGACCTTTCTATAGTCAGGAGAAGGGGAAGGTTCTTGTTGTTGTCTGCACAAAGACTGTTGGGTGCAGGAATTATGCTTAAGAAAACTCCTCAACGCTTAATCTTTCAACCTAGGGGATCCGTAAACTTAGAGATGAAGCACAGGCAATGCCATAGATGGTATGAATCTTTCTAATTTAAATCCCTACTTTCTTTAAAGGAAAGATTGTAGAATCAACTAAAAGGAGAAAAAGGCAACTTGAACCATCAAAATAATCTAAGACTGGAACAAGGAAGAATGCTTTAGAAAGAGGGAATTAAAAATAAAGGGAAATCACTCTAGCTAATTATTGTTTAACTATTGAGTGTGTGTTTTTCTTTAGCAGAGACACTTAGCAGTCTCATCATATGGGAACTTAAACCTGCTCGTTTAGAGATTTCCTTATTGCACTATTCTTTCTTGTACTATCGTAGTTTACTTGCACTAGTGCAGGAACACAGATTTATGTAGAAGGTATAAATGATGTCTTTACTAAACGATTTTTACTTCCTGCAAGGGCTTGAATTTTTCCAGGTTCAAAGCACTCAGATCTTGTGGCAAGAAACCATTTCTTGCACTGGATCAAAGCTTCTTGCACTTAGCATTTAATTCTTAAAGTGAGTGCTTAGTTATTGCAAGTGCTATTATACTGTTAAATCAAATTGCACACATAAAAATGATTTTTTTTTATCTTGACAGAGTGTAGGAATAAAGAAACAATCCATATACATTTATCCTGTCATAAGCATTTAATGAAAAAAATAAGATTGTGGAAAGTAGACTAAGAAGGCTTGCTACATCACACCAACGTGCACTCGTGTAGGTTCATTTCTCTTGCTTGGACCAGGCAAGGAAAACCAACCAAACATAACTGCAAAATAGGAAATATCACACCAACGTGCACTGGTGCAGGTTTATTTCTCCTGCTTGGACAAGGCGGGGAAAACGAACCAAACAGAACTGCAGAAAAGGAAATATCACACCAGCATGCACTAGTGCAGGTTTATTTCTCCTACTTGGACTAGGTGGGTAAAACCAACCAAACAGAACTATAGAGAAGGAAATTTATCTACTTCACATAACATATTCACTTTCACTCAAATAGGAATGCATGTGTTTGAAATTAAATCACATTTGACAATATAAACACAAATTACAGGAAACATAAAATAGGGTAAATGTGCTGAGTTGGCTCCACCTTAGCCAACCAGTGCATTTCCCTTTTAAATAAAAATGCTTCTTAGTACTTCAATTAATTCATCAGCTCAAATACATAAATGTGATTTATAAAACATGAGGCGAATCTCCCTTTTATTAACTCACTGAGGAAAGTACATGTGTGAATACATCGTCCAACCCAGATTTGGGCGATAACAAAATACAACAACCTGTTACCGCCTCTCTCGCTATGCCTCTGTTCTATCCAAAAAAATCCCTTAGTCCTATTTACATTCTACATTATATAGATCTTTGGCCAAGGGCCAAAATAGATCATTCAACTGATTACATAACCAGCCACATAATTTATCTTCTCATCCTTTAAACTTAGATAGTTAACAAAACTTGGCGTAGCCAATCTCCAGCTTTCATTCTTCACACTTTTGATCTCGACTGCCTTTGGATCGATCTTGTTGTCATGGTTGAAGCTACTCAAAACAGATGGATTCGATCTCGAATGCCTTTGGATGGATCTTGCTATTGTTGTTGAAGCTTCTGAAAACAAGGCGGTGATCAAGGAGGTTCAGATCTGCTGCAAGGATTTGTTGTGCTGGCAACGGTGCAAGATTCGAACCTACACTAGAATTCGCTGTCACGGTAAGTGCTTTAACTACCAAATAAACATTGGAGATATTGATAAGTTACAAAGAGTGATTAAAAGCAAGAAATCATGTAATAAATGATTAATTGATGCTAAGTTAAGTTAAAAATATGAAAAATAAAGTGCATACAAAATATGTCACTATTCTTGGACTGGTGCGAGATGAGGGTGTATAAGAGAGGTTAAACAACAGTAAATGGTTATGATTTAGGAAGGGGAAAAAAAGAGAGAAAATTAGAGGGCTAACATCCTCCCAACCCTAAACTGTTGTGTGTCCTCACACAACTCTTCACCTTTGCAAAAAAACCTTCAAAACTTTGAGAATTCCAGCTCAATCCTACTTTGGCATACTGACATCAACCTGCAATCTTTCAGACTTCTTCTTTTCTGTTCTTTAGTTTCTTTCTCACCTTTTTAAGTCACTTGAAACATTCCGCAACTCGGTACTTCCAAACATTAACTTCTCTTTTCTTTTTCTAGATCTCCGCAGATAATTCTTCTTTACTCTGTTCTTTATCCTCCCGTGCTTTAGCTATGAGTAATTCTAAGTTTTTCACTTGAAGCTCTAGTTCAACTACCTGAGCAACAGGAGTTGCCAAGTCTTTCTCTTTTTTTGTCTCAACAGGTGTTGTGTCTTCCTCAGGGACCTCAATATCCCTCATGGTTACATCAGGAAATTCTTCTGCCTCTTGTTCTTCTTCTTCCGACTCTTCTTCTCCTGCTTCTTCTCCTTCTGGTTCTTCTTCTTTTGCTTCTTCTTCTTTTTCTTCTTCATCTTGCAGTTCTTCTTCTTGCACTAGTCTAGGAGGGGATTCAACGTCTTGTGGGGACTGTGGTTCTTTGCCTATATCAGATTCTTTATTCTTTTTCTGGGGATTTTTAATGAAATTTTCCAACAGAGTGTCATCTTCAACCTCTGCAAATTTTGCTTCGTCTGCAAGGACTGACAGGCTATCTTCTTCGGGGGTTTGTGCCTGTACTAGTGGCATAGAAGGAGCCTCTTCAACATGTGCACTAGATGTTTTCTTATTTGGAGATGGTGCCCTTCCTTTTTTTGATTTTTCAGATCATTTCCTTTTTGCACTGTTGCAAGAAGGACTCCCCTTTTCATTCTTATTCAGGCCCTTGCTTGTGTTGGCAGGGTACTCTGTCTCCTTTCCAGAAGCTGTCTTTTTATGTGGCTATTTTAACAGTGCCTCCCAAGTCATGCCTTTGACTTCTAGTTGTTTCTGGACCAAAATATTTATCAGGCCATGGTGATATAACTTCGTGTCGGCCCGGTTTTCTTGTCCATCCCGCACACCTTTGGTCATTTCTCCAAGCTCTTAAGAAAAAAATAGGGGAAATTCATCCTCAACCAGATGTGCCGGGCGACTTCGAAGTGCTGTAACATCCTAAAATGGTATACAAAAGTGTGGGAGTACCTTCCCTCATAGGTTACAAATTTCTGCAGGATGAAAAGGAGGTCCTGCCACTATCCCAGCAGGGCACTGTGTGGAACTCCTTCCTTCCAATCTACCTTCATCTTCTTGTCGATGATGAAATGATGCCATCTCTTCCTTTCTAGTTTCTGATTTTTAAACCACTGCTCACTAGTATTTTCCAAGCCTGTCGTTGCTGCTATAAACTCTTCCATGGACCGTAACCTCAAATTTTAGAGGCCCAATTTTTGCTCGACCATTTTTGAAACTTCTACCAAACTATAAGGCCACTTATTTGTCATGCCTATTAAACTTCTATAAGAAATGAAGAAAGCCCGAGTCTCACAATAGTGCAAGACTATTGTGATTCTTGACAAACCATTCTACCCTACTGAGAGATGAGGGTTCACTTCGAACAGGTGGCATCGCTGCTTAGTGTCTATGAGCAGTTGAGAATTCTAAATGCAACACTGAGAAAATTGGTTATTATAGATAGGGATCCAACTATCCACTATCCCTTCCATCTTATCACCCATTCATTCCACTGAAATAGTCGTGGATGCACGACATCTTTGAGATCATGCCATATTGGTACTTGTGGTGACGTTTTAATGGCTAGGTGAGGTAATCAGTACGATTGAAGGACATCTAGGATTATGGCGAAAAGGGAAATTATATCCAAGCAATGGTTAAACACTTCCGCATTCCTTCATAATTCAAGATAATAACTTAGCATTCATAAAAAATGATCATGGTTCTTAACTTAAAAACACCTTGTACTTTAAATAATTTTCTCCTAGTTAATATGATAACACAAGTACTCATTGAGTAAGTGAAACGGGTTCTTATAAATTTTCATGATGACCACTTTCCTGTGACATATACTATGAAAAGAACAAATTTCACTATGTTTCTAACAGGGTGCATGCTTGCATCGCTTAAATTATGCTATTCTATTGGTACCATTCTGCTTGCATTATCATATAGGACAACATGCTTGCACTAGTGCAAACATAATATCTAAAAAAGAATAGAGAATTTAAATAAAATATAGGTTGGACTTCCAACATGGCTTCCTCAACTTATATTGGAAATTTTCTTCGCCATTTCTTGATGCTTTAGAGCATATCCTTTTGCTCTTTTTGCACGAGATCCTGCAATGAATTCATGAGGGAACAAAGAAGCGAGAAAAGGGAAATTTCAGAAGGGGAAGGAATTCTATTAAAAGGATTCCAGGAATAGTACCACAAGAGGGGATAAATAGAAGTGGGAAAGGGAAAAAATGCAAGGGTAAAATGGGATTTGTTTTCGAAACGGACAAGGTAATTTCAAAAGAATAAGGGAAGGTTAATCATTTTGGGATTGAAGAAGAAAATTGAGGGAATATTACGAAAGTGGAATATGAAGGAAGGAAGAAAATTTTCTAGAAGGTCTGCCTACACTGGTGCAAGAAGAATAATTGCAGCGAAAATTAAGTGTTACTTGAATAAAAATATCCATGCTAATTACCCCAATTGTATAAAGGTTGGTTTTGCTGAACCCACTTTTACTTGGTGGTCACTAACATATCTAAAGATCAAGCAACATTGTCTTTTTATTAGAAATTTTTTATCTTCCTGCCAGCAAGTTGGTTTTCAGGTTGATCGTTCTGCAATCATGTCAGAGAACTTATTTTTCATAATTACAGGAAAATGTTTTTTCTTTACTGTTTATCTTTTTTTTGTATTATTTTTTATTTTTAAGAAGAAGAAGAATTCATGTTTTCAAAAGGTTGGTATTACCATTCACCACTACTGTCCCGAATTGCTGTTGGACTTGCTATGTGAAATATTTCCTGGTAAGTGACTGAAAATACTTCTTTAACCTGTGTCCATTTACTAAGAATACTGAATTTTGTCCATCAATAATTTTAGCTTCTACTGCTCCATTCTCGAATACTCGGATCACTTCATAAGGTCCCATCCAACATGTATGGAATTTTCCTTTAAAGATTTTAAATCCAGAATCATGAAGGAGCACCCAATCACCTGGTTGGAATTGTTTTTTCTGAATAGACTTGTCATGCCACCTTTTGTGTTGCTACTGAATTAGTATGTTAGTTTGAACAACATCCCTACGAAATTCATCTAACTCATTCAATTAGAGAAGATGTTGTTGTTGTGCCTCGGAGAGTTCTAGTCCTAACTGAACTACAGTTCTGAAAGTTTTGATGTGGAATTCAATTGGTAACGGAACCTATTTGCCATATACCAGCTCATATGGTGTATGTCCTGTGCTATTTCTCCGATTGGTTCTGTATGCCCACAAAGATTTTGGTAATCTTTCAGCCCAGTCTTTTTGATGCATATTTACTGTGTTTGTAAGAATGGACTCGATCACTTTGCTTGTGGATTCCACTTGGCCATTTGCTTGCAGGTGATACGGCGTGGATTTCCTGTGTTGGATCTTGTATTGCTTCATCACAACCTATACTAGATTAGAAATAAGCCATGGACCATTGTTAAGAACATTTTCTCTAGGCACACCAAATATAGTAGAGATTTTCGTAAAAAGAAAATCAACAACAACTTTTTCTGTAGCAAAGGAAACAGCTTTAGCTTCTACCCATTTCGTAACAAAATCTGTACAAACCAAAATATGATTTTTACTTAATGACGTTGGATTTATTGGCCCTATAAAATCAATAGCCCATTTTTCAAATGGCTCAATCATAACTTGGGGGCATAAAGGCATTTTGTTGGTTTGATTAGTCTAGCCCATTCAATGATAGCTATCACATCGCTTGACATACTATTTGGCATCCTTAAACAAGGAAGGCCAAAAGTAACCAGCACACAATACTTTATATGCAGTCTACTTATTAGCGAAGTGGCCTCCACAAGGCTCATCATGAGCAGATTTCAATATGTCAAACACTTCCTCTTCTCTTACACACCTACAGGTAATCAGATTTGAACCAATGTAAAAGAGATCTCCTTGAATCCAGGAGTATGCAGCGCTTTTTTGAATAATATTCCACTGTTCATGAGTGGACAAGTGGGATGGTGTTTTCCTAGTAACCAAGTAATTAGAAATGTCAACAAACCACAAAGAATCTATTGACATAGAAAAAAGATGTTCATCTGGAAAATCATCATTAACAGTAGTAGTTTCACCAGGACTATCTAATCTAGAAATAAAATCTGCTACAACATTAGATTTTCCTGGTCTATCAACAATAGTAATATTAAATTCCCACAACAATAGTAACCACCTAGTCACTATACTGCTAGTCAATGGCTTGTTCATCAAATATTTAATTGTGGAATGATCAGTATGTACAAATAATTCATATCCTGTAATATAGTGCCTAAACTTACTAATTGAAAAAATTACAGCTAAAAACTCTTTCTCTGTAACTGTATAATTTAATTCAGCGGAAGACAAATTCTTACTAATATAATAAATAACATAGGATTGCTTATTTTCCTCTTGTTCTAAAGCTACGCCAACAGCCAAATCTGAAGCATTAGAGGAACTGTGAAAAGGCAGGGAACAGTTAGGACCTCTCAAAATTGGTCCGTGTACTAACTTTTCCTTCAATGTTTCAAAAGAATGTTGGCAAGTTGTGGTCCAAGAAAATTCATTATCCTTAGCTAGAAGTTGGAAAAAAGGGGTAAATATCTTAGAAAATTTTTCAATGAATCTCTTATAGTAACCAACATGTCCTAAGAAAGCTCTTACTTCCCTTTGAGTTTTGGGTGCAGGAAGATGCAGAATGAATTCAATCTTTGTTCGATCAACCTGGATACCTTTATCAGAAATCAAATGGCCAAGTATCACTCCCTCTTTGCACATTAATCTAAATTTCTTGTCACTCAAGGCGAGGTGGGATTCCTAACAACAAAGAAGTACTTTCTCCATATTTTCGAGAGCTTCCAAAAAAGAATCACCAAACACAAAAAAGTCATCCATATAAATTTCTACAAATTCTAGGTCAGCAAAAATGGCCAAGACTACCATCTGAAAGGTAGCCGAGGCATTACATAAAACAAAGGGAAGCACTCTATAAGGAAATGTGCCCCATGGACATGTAAAAGTAGTTTTATCCTGATCTTCAGGTGCAATTTGTATCTGGTTATAACCATTGAAGTCATCCAAAAAGGAAAAATATTTATTTCATGCAAGGGTATCAAGCACCTGGTAATCAATACAAATACGCCATCTTCCATATTTCTTAGGTAGTAGCACTAATGGACAGACCCATCGATTGTCGGAAATATGATAGATAAAACTGACATTCAAGAGTTTTTATACTTCTTCCTTCACAATATCTCTTAGAGCTGGATTCATTCGCCTTTGGGGTTGTGTTGATGCCTCGAAAATCGTTGCACCAACATTGGGGGATACCACCCGGTCCGGACCTTAGTGCAGCTCCTTTTCCGTTTGAGGTAGTGGCTCCGACTGGGGATAATGGGACCAGTTTCCCAGAAATAGATAAATGGGATGAATGAATACTTTGTAGATGACAGTAGCGATAGGTGGATGACTAAAACTATTGACAGAAATATAAGTAAATAAAACTATCCCGGGAATCTATTTGAACTTCTAAAGCGTAGCTTTTGATGTTCTATATCCACAAATACAATTATATAGATGACTGCATTTATATAGACATAGATATTAAATTATTCAAGATTGTTGTACCTAAGTAGTTAGGCGCAGCGATTAAAGCAATGCTACTAGACTTTAAGAGTTCATACCATTAACGCATACATGATTAAAAAATAAGGCATATCATCTAAACATACAATAGTGGCATGAGTAAGATTTCCTGTTGTTGCACATGCATACAATTAACGATAGAAGGAATAATTACACAGCGAAATCAGATACACAGAATGAATTCAAACAAAAGATAGAAATACCATTTGAATAGTAAGCCACTCCTGATATGAATCACTATGTATAGCTTCTGCCCCAACGCATAAACATTCCTCAAATCAATGATAGTAGTGCACAATTGAATCAAGAAATTTCTCCGTTAAAGTAAAAGCGAGTGGTCGAGTTTCATAAAAAGAATAGAGGCTGAAGCACAATAGTGCAAACTTCAGTCTGTTAAGTCTTATTACAAAATTTTACGACCCTTTCTAAATACATGAAAGGGTCTATAAATACTATGCTAATCTAAATATCTACAAAATAGAAAAGCTAACTAAGCTGATGTCAATAAATTCTTGTTGCTATTTTTGCTGGAAATGCGAGGAGCTGGAGGATGAATCATTCTTTTGGCTGCTTCCCTTTGAACCTGAGTTGATTGATGGCGAGCATTGGCTCAACTTCAGGAGGTTTTTTGAGCCGAGAACTAAGCTGGGCAGCGTAGGTGGAGTCTTGGATGTCGGGGATCATGCATTGAACGACATCGGTTAGGCATTTGAGAGCAAATCGTTGTTCATGCGGCTTGATTAGAAACCGCCAATATGCTTCTATGTTTAAAGTGTCAATCCCGGTAATTGACCTTGCTTTGCTCTCTAAATCAGGGTAGCATGTTTGTTCCAATATGTTTGCAGTAGTAATATTCCCGGGTGTGCATTGAGAAATAATATTGGCTGGATAGAGAGTATCATTTACTAGATCAGCCAAATTACCAGCAGTTAATGCACATCTTTATGCTGCCCTTTCTGCCTTTAATACTTGTGTTTGCCATTCTATAAACAATATATTTTTATGGACCTCCAGTATCCTAGGCAAATTGGATTCCTTTCCTGACTTTGAATCTTGCCATTCAAGGTAGTTTGTGATATCTTCTTCGGCTTGATTGTAGTAATCTCTAGGCTTTTCTACCTGCTCATTTACAGTTGTAGCTAACTCACAGAGCGGTTCCGCTTGAGAGAGGGATTGCGCCAAGAGTTTAACTTGCACTACAAGCGCCTTGTTGATTAACATCGCCTTCTTTTGGAATTCTTTTATCTGCGCATCTCCCTTGGTAGTCTCTAACTGTGCTGCAAGTTGAGCGATATGCTCATCCCTAGCCTTCAAAGATTGCTCATTTGCCGTTTTTAGTTGCTCCAACACCTCTGTCAACTCATTTTGTCTCTGGATGGCTGCCTGGGTGATCCTCTGTTTCTCCTCCTCCCATTGCTGTATCAATTGGCTATTTATTTTCTGTTGTTCCACTAGCTGTTCGCTTGCACACACTGTTTCTTGTTGGTGTTCTGCTAATTGCTGCTCAGCTTGTATTACCCTTTGTCTGACATCTGCTAATTCCACTTGAAGTGTGAAAATCTCCTGGTCTTTAGTCTTTAAGAGAAGGGTTACCTCTGATGCCTTGTCGATAGTGGCAGCCGAATAAGCTCCTGCATATTGCGATAACTTGGTCAGGTCATCAGAGGGATCGAGTTTCTCCCTCCAGACTACATTGCCCATAAGTGATTGTTCGGGAAAGAGGGAAGGTTGATCAAGCCTCTGCCTCTTTCTTGATCGCTTTACTACGACTCTATGCTTAGGACTGTAGAAGACGTTCAACGGAGGAATGTCTTCTACTTGGAGAGTGATTTGGTCGCTAGGACCTTTTGGAATTATTTCCACATTCATAGTTTTGGGTGGGCCGGTGGTTGTGCTCAAAACCTGAGATGAGCTTTCCTTCTGTATGCTGCTGCTTTTAGGAGTCTCAGTATTCTGTGAATCCCTTCCTCCACCGATAATGGTACTAAAATGCTGCCATTCCTTTTGCAGTTCAGGGTCTGTGACAACACCCTTATTAGTATCGGTGGTATTTTGTTTGGACTGGGACTCCTTTAACAGTTGTTCTTGTTTCTCCTTCTCTTGCTGTTCATGTTCCTTCTGCCGCATCTCTGCCTGCTTCTTTCGCTGGTTGTCTTCCTGCTCTTTTCTCTGTCTATCTTCCTCTTCCTTTCTCAAGCGTTCTGCTTTCTCTTTCTTTAAACGCTCTGCCTGTTCTTTCCTCAGCTTTTCCTCTTGGTTTTTCTTCTGTTGTTCCTCCTGCTCATTGGTTTTGGTTTTCAGTGTAGCAGGGGGTTCTTTCTTTTGTTGTTGGCCAGGCTCGCTTGAAGATGCTGCTTGGGTTGGCATTAT
>APFE031049856.1:341840-382671 GCA_000404065.3 Pinus taeda
TTTAGGGCTTGAATTTTCAAGGCTTCTTTTTCTGCATGTTTTAAATCATGCAAGGTAAAGACTCCACATCTGAAAGGAAAAGTTGGCCAGCCCCTTTTCTGTTTTAGCCTAAGAGTCTGTGTGGTACTCTTAGCTGTGATTTGGTATGCAATTTCTCTCGCTAACAGTTTGTCAGGGACATATAAGGGGAGGAAATGGGGATTGGCTTGGCTGCCATAGATTCTAACATAAGTAAAATATTCTTCCCCAAACCAACTACCCACTGACGACAGGTCAAAAGAGGCTAAGTAGGAGATCCTTGGAATAGGCTTGTCAAAAATGGCATAATAGATAGGAACCATGAAACCGTTACAAATTTGGTATAAGTGATTCTTATGAGACGATTTCCACATCTTGCGATGGTGAATATGGATGGGGGAGGGGTCCTGTGCGGTCCACCTCCAACCGAGAATGGGGAATTCAGAATTAAAGCAACAAGGTATCTAAAATATAAGCGTTGTAGTAGAACGGAGGAATTATTCTCTCGGTGACTCTGGTTTTATTCCTAAATTCACTAACAGCCAGGGCAAGCTTATCCGAAAGGATAGTAGTCCAATCCATAATCCAACTGTTGACTGCCGCCTCCATGAGGGGAACCATTTCGATAGTAAAAATGGCAGAATCATGCAAACCCCATAATCTACACTTCATTATAGCGGCATAGCAGTAAGGAGAACATAAAGAGTCGATTGAGTACTTACCGGAGGATTCATGCTTGTGCTTATTTGGATTCTGCCTCCACTCTTTGATGGGTTCAGACTCAATCTCATTCTCACTTGTGAACTTCTCCAGAAATGCGCTATTGTATACTTTCTCTGGCATAGGGAAATGATACATTTGCCTCAAATCTTCTGGCTTGAAAGACCCAAAAATCCTTCCATCTTTTGCAACGAAAGTTCTGTCTGTGATAGGAATTTCTTCAATTGCCCATTTGATAACATCGGTGTATGGAAGCATTTGCTCTCTTTCCGCTATCCTATGTAGGAAGGAATCAGCCAAATCTTTGAGAGTGCACTCTGATTTTTTCGATGAATCTGCGGTAGCTTGTTCTACCACCTGCTCAAGTTTCTCAGCCTCTAACAAATCATAAGTTCCTTGCCAAGTTGTCCTGGCAAGGCCTGCGCACGTCGTGTCTGATATCAGACCTTTCTTGCTGTTTACTATCGCTTGTGGCGCGGCTGGTGAATCGATAATGCCTGCAACCTTCTTCTGCTTTTTACCCATTATGCCTGAATTGCTTTGAAAATCTGTATTCTGCACAGAGAGGTGGTTTCGGCGTAACACAGAGATAACAATGAAACTCACAGTTGATAGTAAAATAGAAAGAAGAACGTTGATATACTTTGTTTTTATTAAAATAGCGCGGAGACGATATATAGGCAGATCTGAGGGTATGGATTCATTAAGGGACCGTATAGGACCTGCCACCTTATAAATGCTCATTAGTACAATATTTTGTCGAAAGATCTTTTAAATCATGTAATGGGCGTACTGGCGGCGGAGCGGGGATGATTATGCCTTAATTGTCATTAAATCGGGCTTTCCAATCACTTTAACGGCTTTTCGTTGAGAACTGTGCCTTATCGCATCGGATCGGGCAGGGGCGCGTGGGTAGTTTTAACAATACTTTGAATATTGCCGATCGCCGATTGCGATATCGCATCGGCGAAAGGCCTATGCGCATTAAGGGTACAACAGGGGAAGCCGCCGATCGCCGATTGCGATATCGCATCGGCGAAAGGCATATGTACAATGCTGGCGGTGCAAAGGGGATTGCCGATTGCGATATCGCCGATAGCTTTATCGGGTCGGGGTTTTAACGATGGGCGCGATAGTGGTGCACAAGGGATTTTGCCGATTGCGATATCACCGATAGCTTTATCGCGTCGGGGGGGAAGCCTTTTGATTGTTTAGTGCATCCTTTATGTTATTGCGATATGTGATCTTGCGATCGTTTTATCGCGATAAAGACATATTTGCTTTATTTCCAATTTTTTAAAGGGATATGGCTCTTGATAGTAAGTTTATAAAGCGCTCCTTTTATTTGCTGAACTTTTACAAAGTAAGAGTTTTGACATCAATTTTATTTTAAGAGGGACCCATTTCATATTTTAATGGTTTTGTAAATAAAAATAATATGAAATGGGGGGGTGTTTGCAAGGCACAACACATTCAATGGTCACAAGTTATATTTAACATTTAACCCATTGACAGTTGGGGGAGGAGAGGGCTAGCCCCCTCCCATGTGACCACTACTACTTAATCATCGACCAACGACTAATCATAACCGCGCACGATTAGCTCTAACTGTAGATTAACCCCTAATTAATCCAAGTTTATCTATTAATTAAGCATAGTTAAGTTGACGAAAAATTTGGAGGAAACACTAAATTCGACGCTAACTCCAAAATTGGCGGAGTTAACTAAAGTTCCTCCAGTTTTAGTGGAGAATTCCTAGGAGAAACTGTTTTGGCCATAAATTTTGCAATTTTCAGCCAATTTGGGGTCATAAAAAGTCATTCCTAGATGATTTTGATGTTCTGAGCACATTGAAGAAGGTTTCAAGAGTAGTAGAGTAGTGTAAACAACAATTTTTTCCATTTTAAGCTAATACAGAAGCCCAAACCATGGAAGCTAGACCAAGGAAATGTAGCCGTGGAGGGGCGAACTCCTTCATCAAAACACTGTGTTAAGTGTTCATTTTGATGGTTTGATGTATATTTGTTTGTTGTTATTCAACACTTTATTTACATGTTATTTTTCTCATGAATTTGACATAAAACTTGACAAAAATTTACTTGTTCATTCACAAACACCATAAAGGAAACCTATGCACATGAAGCAAATGATAAGAAATTGTTTTTGATTATGAATTTGAAATTAGCACAACAAAACTAAAATTCAACAACAGATCAAGTTGGTATTAGAGCAAAGTTTATTTGCTTGATTGCTTGAGCTTTGTGCAAGTAGGGTTTTAATGGTTGCAAATTTGTGATGCTTACAAGTCTAAAGTTGCAGAGAGGAGAAGGGAAACTATTGGTTGCAAATCCTGAGGTAATGCGCAAAAGAAGGAGAGAAACATGGCCACAATATCCACCCAAAGTTTCAATCCGAGTTGCACTTGAAGCACCTCAAATTTTACCTTCAATTGAGATTGAGGAGGTACAAGCAATACCAGAAGCTGATCTTGAATCCAAAGCCATCATGTGTGGAGAAAGAGAGACTGAAGGTCTTTCAGAAGAGGAAGCATTCAAGAGATATTTCTATGATTTAATTGACATGGTTAGAGTACTCTATGAAGAGAGGAATACTAGAATGGCTGGAGAGATTTCTAAGTCCCCACATGGAGAAGGAAGCTCAAAAGATAAAAAAGATGAAAATAAGGATTCAAAGGGTAATGGAGGAAAGCCTACTCCATCTCCACCATCTTCATCATCTTCCTCATGATATTCTTCATCATCCTCGTCATCTCAAACATCATCATCTTCCACTTCCAACACAAAAACTATTCATACTCATTCAAAAATCCCAAAAGAAAAAAACTCCCTTACTCAAATTGGACATTAAGTTTGAACCTCCCATGTAAAATGGTGGGGTCAATGCAGAAAAGTTATACAATTGGATTCAATAATTAGAGGTTTATTGCAAAATTAAGAACTGCCAGGAAGATGACATAGAAATCCAGTTGACTTCATTGAGGCTAGAAGGAGCAACACTAGTTTGGTGGGAAGCAAAGACTCAAGAGGAAATGTGAATTCATGGTAAGATATCCATTTCTTGGGTTTAATTTGTTTCTTCAATTAAAAGACAATTTTATCCTTTAGCCTATATGAAAAAAACCATTATGATTTAGCAAAATTTTAGGCAACTCAAGGGCGAAACAGTTCAAGACTATACCCAGGAGTTTAGGAAAAGGGCTTTGTTGTTAGGAGTAAACTTGAATTCCCAAGATACTCTCTTGAAATATATAGGGGGTTTACATTCCTACTTAAAACACATTATCCTTATGTTCAATCCAAGCAATTTAGATGAGGTATGTGTGCAAGCCACGCACCTTGAAGCAAGAGGATAGAACATTCAGGAAGAGGGTAGTAAGAAGAAGCCATTCAAGGGTAAGGAGAAAGAGAAGGGTGGAAATTGGAAAGTAAATAAGAATGCAAGTGTAAAGAAATAAGGGGAGAAAAATATATGCCATCATTGTTCCAAAGTGGGGCATGATGAAATCCACTGTTGGAAATTACATCCCAAACTAAGGCCTAAGAAACCAAACAATAAGGGGAAACAAAAGACGATCGCTACCACACAACATGATATTGGATCTGATTCTGGTGATGATACAAGATTTCAACCATGGTCACAAAAGGAAAATAAGCTATTGCAAGCACTAGTTCCTCACATAGTCACAACAACACTCCAAATGAAGAATCAAGGATAGAATATTTCCATGTAAGGTAATTTCAAATCATGCAAATATTGATACATTATTTGATAGTGGGTTACAATCGAACTTAATTTCAGAAGACTTGGTCAAAAATATTAACCTTGAAACTGTACCTCATCATAAGCCACATCCCTTGGGTTGGATAGCTAATAATGCAAATTTATAGGTTACAAGGAAATGCTTATTCAGGTTTTCCATTACTGAAAAATTCATTGATGAAGTTGAGTTAGATGTAGTTCCACTTGACATCTCAGGAATCATTTTGGGAAGCCCATATTTGTATGATAAGAAAGTGACATTTTATCGCCATGAGAACAAATAACAATTGATCAAGGATGGAGTGGAGTATATTGTGAGATCCCATTGAAAAAATTTAAACATTTATTTGATTAATGCAGGCAAGATGAAGAGACTAGTAAATGCAGTACAAATTTTGTGCTTCTTGTGATCAAGAAAAATAATGATATAGATTATGAATTTTTTGAAGGTTGTGATGATAAGTTAAAGTCTGATTTGTTTGATGTGGTAATCAAGCATGGCGAGATGTTTCAGGAACCAAAGGGGTTACCTCCCAAGAGGGGAATTCAACATGGATACAGCTGCAACAGGATGTTCCACTTCCAAACATTGGCATTTATCGCATGTCGATGATGGAGAGCATGAAAATAAAAAAAAAACGAATTCAGGAATTGCTGAACAAAGGTATCATACACCCATCTACTTCGCCATGTGGTTCACCAATTGTTTTGGTGCCAAAGAAGGATGGGACTTGGCGCATGTGTGTGGATTTCTACGCATTGAATAAAATAACGATAAAGAATTGTTATGTATTCCCAAGAATTGATGATTCGCTTGATCGATTGAGGTATGCAAATTATTTCACTAAGTTAGACTTATGAAGTGGTTATCATCAAGTTAGAATAGTTGAAAAGGACATTTGGAAAACCACATTTAAAACTAAACAAGGATTGTTTGAGTGGCTTATTATGCCTTTCGGTCTTACAAATGCTCCAACTACTTTCATGAGAGTTATGAATGATGTATTGAGACCATTTCTAGATGATTTTGTCATTGTTTACTTAGATGATATTCTCATATTTAGCAAATCCAGATATAAACATGTCATACATGTGAACAAAGTACTTGATGTCTTGAGAAAATAACAATTGTTTTTAAAGATATAAAAGTGTGAATTTGGCAAGACTTATTTAGTGTATTTGGGACACATTGTTGGAGGAGGTGAGCTGAAGATAGACCCATCTAAGGTTGAGGGCATTGTGAATTGGCCTAAGCCTAATACAGTTACAGAGGTAAGAAGCTTTCTAGGGGTAGCACAATATTGGAGGAAATTTGTTGCTAATTTTTCTTCCATTGCAACACCACTACATGCATTGACTAGTGCCAAGAAACTCTTCCACTGGGGAGATGCACAACATAAAGCATTTGATGCTTCAAAACAAAATATTAGTTCAACAACGGTATTGGCTCTTCCGGATCTTAGAAAACCATTTGAGATTCAAACGGATGCTAGTGATTATGCCATGGGAGTAGTTCTTATGCAACATGGTAAGCCCATTTCATTTCATTCTGAAATTTTTAATGGTGCTATGACTAACTATACCACTTATGACAAAGAGCTTTACGCATTGGTATAAAGTGTTAAAAAATGGAAACACTACTTGATGCGGAAGGAGACCATTATCCATACCAGACACCAACCATTGCAGTACTTACATTCACAACCAAAGTTGCAACAATAACGACACTTCAGATGGATGGGTTTTCTACAACAGTTTCATTTGGTTATCAAATACAAAAAGCAAATCTACAATAAGGTAGCTAATATGCTTTCTAGGCCTATTGTAAATTCATCTATTATACTCAAGCGCAATTCTGTTTTACATGAAAGTTTCATTGAGCAATATGCATATGATAATGACTTTCAGGATGTGTATGCAAGCTTGAGGCAAGGAAACCAAATTGAAGAGTTAGATTACCATGTACATAACAATTTGTTGTATAACTTAGGCAAGTTATATATTCCACAGGGAGAAAGAAACAATATCATAAGGGAGGCACACACTTCATTGATTGCTGGACATTTTGATGTAGGAAAGACAATAGCAAATCTCCAAAGGTATTATTATTGGCCACACGTGTTTGATAATGTATCTTGTTTCATTAGAGGATATTCTTTGTGTGCAATAAGTAAGCAAAGCAATAGGAAACTATGATTGTACACTCCACTTCCGATACCTTCACATCCATGGGAGAGTATCTCAATGGATTTTGTAGGAGGTTTTCCATTATCAAGGAAAGGTCATGATTACTTGTATGTAGTTGTAGACAGGTTCAACAAGATGCATATTCTAACACCATGTAAAAAACAAATTACATTTGAACAAACAAGTCATCTTTTCTTTCAAATTATTTGGGTTCATTTTGGTCTTCCTACTTCCATTGTAAGTGATTGAGATTCTATATTTGTTGGGAATTTTGGTCAAAATCGTGGGACATGATGGACACTAAGTTAAAGAAGAGTACAACCTTTCATCCACAAATAGATGGACAAACTAAGGTGGTCAATAAGACATTCATTCATCTTCTTAGAGGATATTGCAGCAAACATCCCAAGTTGTGGGATGAACAGTTGCATTACATACAACATGCATACAACAGGGAAAAGCATTCTTCCACAAACACATCGCCATTTGAGGCATGTTTTGGGTACTTTGCAAGATTGCCATTGGACTTCATATTTGAGAAATATGTCGCCATCGATGGTCATAGCAACATCGATAAGGCAACGAAGTTCATTGAGCAAATTCAGTTGATACATCAGACAGTGCAATAACAACTTGAAAAGAGTCAAAGCAACTACAAGGAAAGGCATGAAAAAAACCATGTCGATCATAAATTTCAAGTTGGAGATGGATTTTGGTTATATATTAGCAAAGAGAGACTCCAAGGGGAAGGTAAAAAGCTAAAGCCAATTCGTTATGGTCCTTTTAAAATTCTAGAAAAGATTGGTAATAATGCATTTAAGCTAGATTTGCCTCCATACATGCAAATATACTCTGTTGTTAATGTTGATAATTTGAGATTGTTTGAGCCTCCTTTGATTGATGATCAAGAGAGCATGTTCAACTGCCATCAATAGATTATTTCTCACCAAAATATCTTGATGAACTTCAGCAAGATCTCATACTTGACAAAACAACCATAACTTCAAAGAGAGGGAATGTCAAATACCTTCGAGTGGGACTCAAGGGACAAAATCCTTCTAAGGACAAATGGATACAGATTAAGAAGGTGAGGGAATTGTACCCTCACCTGCTGAATAATTGATAGTATCTTTTGGGGTTCCAAAGGCTTCCAATGGGGAGGAATGATGAGGTGATCAATATTTAGCTAAAAAAATCAAAGTGCTCAAAATCACTCAAAACTTGAATGACCATGTCTGTCTTGGTGATACGATCCCAACACAACTCATTTCACTCAAAACAGAGCACGTATGAGGAAGATATTGTGTTCTATCCGCTTTGCCAAATAAAGGAATTTTGCAAAAAAAAGGTACACTCACTGCATATTCAACAATCCGTACTACTGATGTGGTAGGTGGCTGTGCAGGTCAAGGTTGGTCAATGGCTAATAGGGTCTCACCAAGTGCACAATTTGGTTAGTCAACAATTGGTGAGTTGGCTTGATATTATTGATTGGAGAAGGACCAATGAAGAGGAGACATGTGGCAAGCTCGAAGGCCACCATGTGTCCTTCCCTAAAGGCTTGGAAACATTGGCGCTTGTAAAATTGTATGGGTAGGTCAACGGAGTCGAACCTGCGACCTCGTCCGCTCAAGCTCCATGGCATACCACTACACCACGACCATGTTACTTAACATTCAATGGTCGTAAGTTCTATTTAATGTTTAAACCATTGACAGTTGGGGAAGGAGAGGGCCAGCCCTACGGGTGATCCAAGTCCGGGTGTGAAGAAAGACCTTTCCAAGACCTTTTACTCTCGTGATGTGTTAAAATTGCATTTTAAAAGAACATTAACAAATACAGTTGCAGACTGTAAGGAAGAGGAACATAATAATCCTTAGCACATGAAAACAAAAGTCGTTGATAATGGAGTTTGTCCAGGAGGGACTACGTCTCTGGGCCTCAGTTTCAAGATGGTGTAGGCCACTGCATTATGTGTTGTCAATAAAGATGATGTAGACAGATATGATATATTGATCATACAAGGAAGAATGCCCTCATGCAGGAGTGGCTCTAAGAGATATTCCACAACTAGAACTCTTAATCAAAAGACTTCTATTAGTATGACACAAAACATGCATGGTGTGCATCCCGCCAACATGGCACAAAAGGGATGTCAAAGCAAAACACATGCATTGCGACATGTAATAAACAAGAGTATCCCAGCAACATATAATAAGGGATTTCAAAGCATAACACGAAGTGCTATGAGAGACAATACATCATGTGAACAATTCCGCATAACACGAAGCAAGGAATCATGACAACAAGAAATAAAGAAGATCATGCATCAATATCAATCATGGATTTGCAGCATAATGTAAAAGAAGAAATATATGAATAAATCATATACCTCACACCACCATGGGAAATCTGAAGATGTGAATGAAGAAGTGGATAAAACAATCCACGGTGAACATTGGTTTACATTATCAATGCGCAGGCACAGTCCGCTCCCAATTTGTCACGGCCTCACTATGATGGCCATATGAAGAAGCGTTGCTCTGAAGCAACTGTCGAAGTGCTGAAGCTTGCTGAAACATTGATCTCACAACATCAATATGCAAGAAGAATAAGTGATCGAAGAAGAATCGATCAAAGAAGCATTAATCAACAGATGAAATGCTAAGAAGAAGAATCGATCAACAGGAACATAACCGATCATAAAGAGAAGAATCACTAGGGCCTTCTCGTTCTGTAGCTCTATGGCTATTTGGCCCTCTAGCACTCGGGTTTATCATCGTAGCCCTATGAATCAGCTAGAGTTTCAAGCGCTGCGACTTCCTGCGTTGTATTAACGCTCTGGATTGATCAAGCTCTGTGGCTATCTCTATCTTTGTCTAGCCCTTTCGTTCTGTGGATCTCCATTAGTCGCAACCTCCTAATTGAGGTCTCTGGCACTCAGACTTCTGTAGCACTCCCCACCATAGGCTCTCGGGCTCTCTGGCATGCCGCCCCCACATCTCTGTTACCCATTGTATTTTATAACACGTTTTTGGGACAGGGCAGTGCATAAACATAGGAGGTCTGTTGCTTGTAATAGAATCCATCTACATATAAGCATCAGTGGGTGCAACAACTGTTAAAAATAACTTTTTTTTAATCATTTTAAAACGATTAGGAAAAAATCCGAAAACACTGAAAAACAGTGAAAAATCAGAAAGTTCAGATTTCAAAATTTATGAAATCGGAATTATAAATTTATCAGGTCTGGGATATATCACAATTCAGGATCACAGATTGTCGATATCGGCGATCGCTAATTGTAGGGGTCGTAGTCCTCGGCCTTTGGGTTTTGCCGACGACAATCCTCCATCGCCGATTCACAAGCCTGTATAGTGCCGATATTGCAACTATCATGCCCCTGACTCTGATATTGGAGATCGCTGATCAGGGGTCCTAAAGGCCCGCCTTAAGTCCAACCTTTGGACTATGTTGATTGCAATTTGCCTTTAAGGCCAAAAAACCCATTTTTATGAGAAAATGCCTCATTTTCTTAAGGAACAGAACCACCTTGTTTTCACGATAGCTTCATCATCCAAACTTGGATTGACGAAACGTTCACACCTCCGACATCAGGAAGATGAGCTCTTTGATTTGGTCCTGGTTCAAAGTCATTCCAAAGAATTTTATTTTTGAGCGTTCATGCCATGTTGTCTGAAGATCCCCCTAGATCAATCCTCCCTACTAAGGAGCTTTTGGTCCTCCAAAACCATAAAAAGTAATCTGCAACTCTCTTTGTACCTTGTCTACATCACAAGCATCCTGAAAAGGTCTCGCTTCCATCTCCTTCATCTTTGTTCTTTGTATCCTTCAACGACGAACCGACATTTGCTACATTTGCAACTTGTAGTACGTGGATTTGAAATTACATGCTTTGAATAACATGACCAAACTAAAGACCCAAACGTCCCATACTTGCCACGAGTTTATAACACATACTCAGTGGAAAAGTTTACAATAAGATGGATGTAATACTCTAGATATGACAAGAAGGCCAACTCATCATGGTTGCTTCAAAAAGTGACACGAAACACATCATCACTGCAATGCATGATTTACTTACATAAGGGCAAACACTATTGTTTTGATACGTGATGGAAACATAACATCACTTTCAGAGTATTAATATGCGGCTCAAAACATGACAAGACATCATTGTTGCTGACCAAGTGATGGAAACTCATCATCACTTTTACACTTTAAAAATGAAACAAATGATTTACAAAGAATGACCATGAAATGACAGCAAGTCAAAAAAACCATTTTTCACTTATCAATGTGAATGGGTCACCTCCTTGAGGTGGTTTTTCTTGTTGAACAACTGCTCTTCCTACTTCATGCACCGACGCTTTGTCTTTAAGGCGCTGCTTTGGATGGAGCTTCCAGGAAGTGGCTCTCTGATGGCCATTTTTGTCACAATGACTGCAGTAGGCTTTCTTCCTCCATATCTGCTTAACTTGTTTCTTTTCATGCAGTTGAGAGGGTCTTTCACGCCTCATGAATGCTGCCATCCTTTTCCAACACTTAGAAAAGGTATGGTTAGGTAAACCACAGAAAGTGCATGTTTTTCGATGCCTTTGTATTCGTTCATTATTAACAACATGATCATAATCCAAATGAACATTCGAAGATCGAAAGTGATGATACCTTCCTTTGTTATCTTTGATGTCAATATGGCGATGAGAGCTTGCCTCATCTCTCTCCTTGCGATGGAAACTTCCATGGGATGATGGGGATGTTTTCCCATCATTATCTTTCCTCGACGATGTCTCGGACGAATCTGACACCTTTGAGCACTCTCCTTTGGTGTATATCGAGCCCGCAAATCGATGTTCATGCACATCCTCCAAAGGTTGAGTGATGCCTTGGTTGTTAGCACCAAGCTCTTTCTTCTCGTGCCTTGTCTTTGTAAGGAGCCTCATGTTTGTCCCTGTAATCAGGATCTCCAAATCTATAACAGACATCATACTATGAGAAGATGAAATCGAAAGGAAATCAACATCTTTTACCTTCTCTTTCAATTTGGAAAGAACTGATTAGGGCTGCTCATCATTCGTTGTTGGTGGATCGCATTCCCCAACTTCTTTCTTGACATACCCAAGTCCTGCTCAACACAATAATTCCTCTATTTGGATGGGATTGACAATGCC
Source organism: Pinus taeda (assembly GCA_000404065.3). Lineage (NCBI taxonomy): Eukaryota > Viridiplantae > Streptophyta > Pinopsida > Pinales > Pinaceae > Pinus > Pinus taeda. The sequence continues at coordinate 353,738 of APFE031049856.1, forward strand.
TTGGCCATTAATGCCCAAGCCTTTTCCTTCATACCCCATTCACTTCAACAATTTGGAGCCAATTCCTGTGGTGTGATTTTCAAAAACAGCGAAATCATCATCAGGAAACATACATGAAGATGGAGAACTACTTTTTACCTCACATGGGTTATGCTGTAGCTTTTCCAAGGCCTCGTCCTTTGCTTGCAGCTGTAGTAGCAAACTCTGCTTCTCCTCTTTCTCTTCATGTGGATGCATCTTCAATTCATCATTCTCTGTTTGAAGATTATGTCTGTCTTGCTTCAATTCTTTCATGGCCTCTTCTGTGGCTTTCAACTGAAGCTGTAAGCGCTCCTTTTCCTCTATTTATACATGATTTCCACTTTCTTGGAAATGTTAAGCATGGTCTCGTACATTGCTCTTTCATCCTCTGTCATTGTTCACACTTCAATTCACATCAACGTTAAGACCTGCTCTGATACCACTTGATCCAGGTCCAGGTGTGAAGAAGGACCTTTCCAAGACCTTTTACTTTCGTGATGTGTTAAAATTGCATTTTAAAATAACATTAACAAATACAGATGCAAAATGTAAGGAAGAGGAACATAACAATCATCAGCACATGAAAACAAAAGCCATTGATAATGGAGTTCGTCCAAGAGGGACTATGTATCCAGGCCCAGTGTCAAGATGGTGTAGGCCGCTGCATTATGTGTTGTCAATAAAGATGATGTACACAGAGATGACGTCTCAATCATACAAGGAAGAATTCCCTCATGCAGGAGTGGCTCTAAGAGATATTCCACAACTGGAACTCTAAATCAAAAGACTCCTATCAGTATGACACAAGACATGCATGGTGCGCATCCTGCCAACGTGGCACAAAAGGGATGTCAAAGCAAAACACATGCATGGCGACATGTAATAAACAAGAGTATCCCAACAACATACAATAAGGGATCTCAAAGCATAACATGAAGAGTTATGACAGACAATACATCATCTGAACGATTCCGCATAACACGAAGCAAGGAATCATGACAACAAGAAATAAAGAAGGTCATGCATCAATATCAATCAAGGATCTGCAACATAATGTAAAAGAAGAAATATATGAATAAATCATATACCTCACACCACCGTGGGAGATCTGAAGATGTGAATAAAGAAGTGGATAAAACAATCCACTGTGAACATCTATTCACATTATCAATGCGCAGGCACAGTCTGCTCCCAATCTATCACGACCTCACTATGAAGTGCTAATCTGAAGCAACTGTAAAAGTGCTGAAGCTTGCTGAAACACTGATCTCACAGCATCAAGATGCAAGAAGAATAAGTGATCTAAGAAGAATCGATCAAAGAAGCTTTAATAAACAAATGAAATGCTAAGAAGAAGAATTGATCAACAAGAAAAAAACCGATCATAAAGAGAAGAATCACTCGGGTCTTCTCGTTCTATACCTCTATGGCTATCTGGCCCTATAGCAATTGGGTTTATAATTGCAGCCTTGTGAATCTGCCAGAGTTTCAAGCACTGCGACTCCCTGCGGTGTATCGGTGCTCTGGATTGATCAAGCTCTGTGGCTATCTCTATCTTCGCTTGGCCCTTTCGTTCTGCGGCTCTCCATCGAGGATAGCCTCCTAATTGAGGTCTCTAGCACTTAGACTTCTGTAGCACTCCCCAGCATAGGCTCTCGGGCTCTCTGGCACTATCTCTCCGGCCTTTTTCCTTTGGCATGTCGCCCCCGCATCTCTGTTACCCATCGTGTTTTATAACAAGTTTTTGGGATAGGGAAGTGCATAAAAATCGAAGGTTTGTTGCTTGTAATAGAAGCCGTTTGCATATAAGCATCGGCGGGTGCAACAATCATTAAACATAACCTTTTTATCGTTTTAAAATGATTAGGAAACTGAAAAACAGTGAAAAATCCGAAAGTTCGGATTTCAAAATGTATGAAATTGGACTTATAAATTTATCAGGTCCAAGATATATCACAAGTTGGGATCATAGATTGGCGATATTAGTGATCGCGAATCATAGTGGTCCCAGTCCTCGGCCTTTGGGTTTCATCGATGCCGATCCTCCATTGTTGATTCGCAAGCCTGTATAGCGCCGATATCACAACTATCATGCCTCCGACTCTGATATCGGAGATCGCTAATCGGGGGTCCTAAAGGCCCGCCTTAAGTTCGCCCTTTGGACTATGCCGATTGCGATTTTCCTTTAAGGCCAAAAAACCCATTTCTATGAGAAAATGCCTTATTTTCTTAAGGAACAGAACCACCTTCTTTTCGCGATCACTTCATCATCCGGAATCGAATTGATGAACCTTTCGCACCTCCACGATCAGGAAGATGAGCTCTTCGATTCGGTCCTAGTTTGAAGTCATTACAAAGACTTTGATTTTTGTGTCTTCATGCCATGGTGTCTGAAGATCCACCTGGATCAGCGGGCCAACCCCTTCCTATGTGACCACTACTGCTTAACTGCCGGCCAACCGCTATGATAACCACACGTGGTTAGTGCTAACTATGGATTAACCCCCGATTAATCGAAGTTTATCCATCAATTAAGCGCAGTTAAGTTGGCAGAAAATTTGGCGCAGCCCTTAAATCCGACGCTAACTCCAAAATTGGCGGAGTTAATTGGAGTTCCTCAAGTTTTAGTGGAGAATTCCTAGGAGAAACTGTCTTGGCCATAACTTTTGCAATTTTCATCGAATTTGGGGTCAGAAAAAAGTCGTTCCTTGATGATTTTGATTTTTTGAGCACATTGAAGTAGGTTTTAGGAGTAATAGAGAATTGTAAATAAGAATTTTTGCCTTTTTGAGCTAATATAGAGGCCCAATGCATGGAAGTTGGACCAAGGAGATGTAGCCCAGGAGGGGTGAAATCCTTCATCAAAACACTATGTTAAGTGTTCATTTTGATGGTTTGTTGTGTATTTGTTTGTTGTTGTTCAACACTTTATTTACATGCTATTTTGCTCATGAATTTGACATAAAACTTGAAAAAATTTACCTATTCATTCACAAACACCATAAAGGAAACCTATGCACTTGAAGCAAATGATAAGCAATTGTTTTTAATTCTGAAGTTAAAATTAGCACAACAAAACTAACATTCAACAACATATCAAAGATTCTTGAAAAGATTGGACTGATGGCCTATCAACTTGCACTGCCTTTGACAGTGAAATTCCATGATGTTTTCCATGTGTCATTGCTTAATAAGTATGTTAAAGATTTCGATCATGTGATTGACTGGTTTGTATTACACATGGAGCTAGATGGATAATTCTAGCTGAAACCTCACTGTATATTGTGGAGAAAGATGCTGATGCTCCAGAACCGAGCAATCGAGCATGTTGAATTGTAGTGGAAGACCTTTGGGCTCGAAGAAGCTACATGGGAAATGGTGGATCAGATGTGGGCTATGTATCCTTCTCTATTCGTTGGTTGAGTGAATGTTGCTGGTATATGTTTTTGTCTGATGTTTTAGTATATGTACATATGTATATGGATGTAAATACAACAATGAGTTTGTGTTATAATGCTCCAATAAGCAGTATGGCTGTCATGTTGTTATGGTTGTTATGATTGTTATGTGTCTTGTTGGTTTGCTTCTCAACAAGTTGATCATTGTAAGAAATGCACCGAGCTAAGTTATAAAGTTCCACAGGAAGTATGTTTTCCTTTCAACAATTTTGTTGGTTGTAGGTGTCATTGAACACCGAGGATGGTGTTCCCCTAAGGGGGAGGGTTCTGCAACAACTATGGTCAAAATTCTATCTAAAGAAAGCGAATAATGGAAAAATAATAACCAAGGTAATGGGACACGTCTTTCAAGTTGAATGTTGGGAAAAAACATCCTAGTGTGGGCGTTCATTTGGTTTATTATGGCTAAGGAAATTGACAAAGAGAAATGCTTTGGAAATACACGAGGTATTAATTCGCATTTTATTTATGAAAATAAAGGAAATGAGGAGAAAAGGAAGGTGAAAGATCACAGGTTGCATGTGAGGAGGAAAATTAAGGAAAATAATGGAAAATTGAAGAAAATAGAAGGCTCATTAATAAAAAGGCTTCCATTTGGTTTGACTAATGCTCCAACTACTTTCATGTGCTTGATGAATAATGTTGAATTTCCTTATCTGGACAAGTTTGTTATTATAATCATTAATGACATCTTGATATATTTTAAAATTGAGGAAAATCATGTTGAGCACTTAGCAATAGTGTTGAGATTACTAAGAGAGGATCAATTGTATTCCAAGCTTAGAAAATGCAGTTTCTTTGATACGAAGGTGCATTGCTTGGGAGATATTGTTTCCAAGGAAGGAATAACAGTGGACCCGATAAGAGTTATCATGGAGTGGACAAATCCTAGAAATGTGGATGAGGTAAGATCATTTATGGGGCTAGTAGGTTATTATAGCAGGTTAATCAAGAACTTCTCTCGCATTGCAAATCCTATTATGTCACTGTAGAGGCAAGCTAAGAAATTTGAATAGACAGAGGAATGTGCAGTGAGTTTTGAGAAATGAAGTAATTTTTGACAAATGGTCCAATGTTAAAGATTATAGATCTAGACAAAGAATTTGTGGTGTGCACGTATGCTCACAAGAGAGGACTTGGTGGAGTTCTTATACAGGAAGTACATGTAGTGTGCTATGAGTCACATAAACAAAATGAGCATGAAGAGAATTATTTGACACATGATCTTGAGTTAGCAGTGATCATCCATGCTTTGAAGATGTGGAGACACTATCTTCTCGGCAGGGGGTTCATCTTGATGAATGATCACATTGGATCGAGGTATTTATTTTACCAATTGAATTTGAATTCAAGACAAGCTAGATGGTTGGCCACGATCATTGAGTTTGACTTTTAGATCAGGTACATCAAGGGTAAGGAGAATGGGGTTGCAAACACTCTTAGCAGGAAATCAATACTGAATCACATATAACCTATGAGTTCTTATGGGATAGACTTATTTAATCAGATCTTACAGGTAGGATAACAGGATGGCAGGTACATGGAGCTTATGCATAGGTTACATCAGGGTATAGGTGGTAAAGATGTGGACTATTGTCTTACCACAAATGGTTTGGTCATATTTAGGGACATGATATATGTGTTGAATGATAGTGAGCCTAAGAATACTATATTTCAAGAGTTTCATGCAAAACAATATTTAGGTCACCCAAGATACGAGAAGACATTGACAGCAGTGAAGAAGTTCTATCATTGGCCGAATCTAAAGAAGGAAGTGGCAAATTTTGTGACTAGGTGTTTGGATTATAAACAAGTGAAAGAAAAATGTAAGCATCTAGGTGGACTAGTACAGTTTATTCTGATTCCATAGTGGAAGTGAGAGGCCATTTCCATATACTCCTCATCTATCATAGTCCCCATATTTAGCTCGTAAAACTCCTTACCCTTTCCATCATAATATATGTATGACAAGTACTTCTTCATGCATAGTCTTTTTAACTCATGCCAACTCAACTCCTCCGCCATGCTTCACATATTCCCACCAAATATTTTCCTTTCCTTTGAGACTAAAAATAACTATCCGGGCCTTCACATTCTCTGTATAATCATGTAGCTCGAAGAACTTATCCATCCCAAGCAACCAAGCTTCTGCATATTCCAATTTCTTCATATGTCCATCAAATGTAGGAGGCTTAGATTTCTTGAACTCATTTGGAAAGTATCTCCTCTCACTTGATGACCATGATGTCTATTTGAACCAGAACTAGAATAAAACCCATAACCACTACCTCTCTTATCATGTGTATCCATCCATCTGCTACCTCTGACTGTGTCATCCATGTCTGACCTTTTCCCTCCATGAGACCTGCTACAATATTCCCCATTAGTGATTTCTCGTGCCCATAAATGATCCTTGGTTTCCTCATCTCTGCAAATATGATAACCTCTGGAGGATCACTCCATTGACCTCAACTTGCTTTTCCTGAGACCTGGAAAGCCTTTCATGTGACTAAATTATTCTATCATTATTTGCCTTACAACACTTGACTTTTGTGTTCAGAATTATCAAGGTATCTGCTATGTCAAGAGAACACTCTTCTCCATAGTTTTCAGTTGATATATATGGAGACTCATGTGAACCATAACCCACCATTCTGCTTGTCCTCTATAATCTTCTTCTTCCTACAAACATACCATGTCAGATAAACCAAGTATAAACATAATCAAACATACCTTAATGAAGTTGAGGGGAGGTTGTCTCTTCCACACAATCAATCCAGATTAGTATGATATACATGTATATACACATAATGATTCTGACATATCAACATAATACATGATAACATAAACTATAACATTGGCTATATACATGACAACCATAGACACTACCACACATGCACACGACCGACATGCGTGCATAACAATCGCATCCCACCCATCTAGTCCAAGTGTCTGAACTTGGAAGTTCTAATACCAATCTGTAATAGGCCACCCCACATTTACCTGCTTTCACAAGCCCTCCAGGGTAAATGTGAACTAACTTGCGACTATGACATGACCCAACCTCCTAGTTCTAGTTAAGGAAGCGGGGCCTATAATTAAGGCTTATTGACCTTCCTCATGAATCACAAATTACTCAAAGGTTGAAAAGCCACCCCAGGTGACCAATCCCTGACCTAGAACCCTTTTCATCTGACCTAGACCTATAACCGTACCCTTGACATTGCCTGCATTCGGTTTGAGCCTCCAACTGCACTCACAAGCCTTGCTCCATGTGATTATATCCTCAAATCCTTAGTTTTGTTGCCATGGTCCCAATATCTGAGCCACTTTTCTAGGCTAGTCTCTAGACCACTACCCATATTTTCTGTAGCTTTCCATAATCATATTTCTTATAGCAACAATGCTAATCATTCAAACTTGAAGCCAAAACTTGACCTAGACTAACTAAAACACAATAGAAATTTCGTCAAACATATGGTAAACATGTGAGTTACAGGTCATGAATGCATATATGAGTTTAAAAATTTGTACTTTAGTCGAAAATCATGGAGAAGGTATAATTCCCTCTCAAGTAGCTGCAACGACACTTGTTATCCCATGCATTCATCAACCAATAATTAAGTTATCAAAGCATAATAAGAGCAATAAATAGAGCACATCTTAAATCAAGCTTATAACCAACATACAAAAAAAAATATTAACCATGATATAACAACCATCAAATCAACATAATAACAAGTACAAGTGCTCATAGATTAAAATAGGAAAATAACTCTTATTAACTTATACAAAATCCAACCAAGTGAGGGAATTCCATGTACCACCAGACCATAGATTGAGATGAACCAAATATTTATTTCATCCAATCACCCTCGTGCCATATTCCAAGCATGAATGTGGTATCTCATTGGAAAAACCAAGATACAAACAACCTAGGGAATCCTTAAACTACCTCCACCCTCCAACTATTGCGATGTCACCTAAACCAGTCTCGAAATCACAAAACCAAACCAAGCTTGGATTCCTCAAAATTTATTCACCATACCTTGAGGAATTTTCCTATCTCCACCCACATGTCGATGGCTTCTTGAATAAAACCATCTTCACTCCCAACCCTTGGGAATTTTCATGAGATCACCTCACTTGGTTCCAAAACCTTTTGGCAATCCAAAGATAAACCAATAAATGAATCCCATAACACCTTGGTTATCCAAGAAATGGAAAGGCATGGCTGAAACCACTATAAAACCCGAAAAAACCCATGACAACAACAACAAATGAACTAATTACACAAATGCATGAACCATATATTCACACCTCAACTAGGAAATCACACATGCAACCTGTTACCTACAAAATCTTACTGTTGAAGTTGTTGATCCAACCTTCTCCTTGCTTTATTACTTCCTCATTTCCTTCCTTTGGTTGCTTTATTTCTCCTCTTGGTGCTCTCTCTCTCTCTCTCAAACTAATTCCAAAACCAAATTGACAAAACCTCAACCCGCAAAATCTGTGAACAGATCCTCAAAACCCTTTTTTTTTTTTTTTTTATCATCGAGGTCTCTATTTTATTCATTTTCCTTAATTTCCTTCTAATTTACTTAGCATGCAAATCTATGTCCCTTAACCTTCCTTTTATCCCATTTTCCTTTATTTCTCATAAACAATTGTTAATTAATGCTTCTTTGTCACTAACAATGCCTTTTAGAATTTCTATAATCATTATTAAACCAAAAGTGATGCCCATTATAGTGTTTTTCCCATCATTAAGCTTGGAATACGTGTCCCATGACCTTGGTCTTATTTTTTCCTTTATTGAGATTTATTACATGAAATTTTAACCTAGGGTTGTTACAGTGATGATGTGAACCTACTATGGCAACATATATCTGTGGTATCCAAGCTGACTGTGGCAATATATTTTTTGTGTTGTGAGAGTTGTTGAGACACTTTATTATAGTAGCATGTGGCATTCTAAAGTTAATAATGTGGAAAAAAATGAAGAGGGGTGGCTCGGTAATTGGATTATTGGCCATTTTATCTATGACTTGGATTTCTCTTGTTGAAAAAAGATTCTATAAGAAAATGATTGTTGGGTTTTCTCCTTGTGGTTTTTGCTCTAGCCATTGGCCTAATCTCTGATGTCTCTTGTCTTTTTGTGCATTATACATGTATAATTGCTTCATGACCTAGTTGAATGAAGTAAACACTAAATGAAGAACATATATAACTATCAAAAATAATTATCTTGATTAGAAGTTCTATATTACACTCAAATTTCAACATGGTATCAAAGCATGTGGTTGAAGAGCAGCCTTGAAGTTAAAGCCAAGTTAGGCGTTGGAATGAATCCTCTCAAATATCAATTAAAATATATTCCTTAGATGAATGAAGTTGCTATAAAATTGAAGTCCTAATTCCTAGGCCCAAGACAAGGACCTAGTACCAAGATGCAAGCATGTTGTATAGGTTGAAAAACCTCAGGCGAATTGAAAAATGACCGAAGCATAAAATCATAAGGTTGAAGAACTGCCTTATAAAATTACCCAAGTCCGGATTGCATTGAAGGTAGGCTGAATAGTCTTGAATAATCTAGGTCGAATCTTGGTATGGTTGATCCTAAAAATATAAAAGACCTAAAGCTTGTCAAGCTTCAGTCACGATCTCAAAGGTCTGAATAATCTTAGAGGATAGAGAAAATTGCAGGAGGTTAAACATGTTTATTAAGGAAGTTTTATCACCAAATGTTATCTTTAGGACTAAGAGCCTCAAGATAAATCTCATAAAATTCAAAGGCTCATGACTCATGATAAAAGTTTGATCTAATACCCTTAGAAAATCCTACAATTATTTGATATGTTACACCTTTTATGGTTTGACCAAAAAGTCTCATGAGGATAAGGATCAATAAAGAAAAGGAATTAATACAATCTTATCACGAAGATATGCTAATATTTCTTTGAAGGATTTGAGCTAATTTATTGTCTTGGACTGATATCTTAGTAAATTTCATAAACATTATAGTTCTGCTATGTCTACTAAAACTAACATTTACTAAAAGGGAAATCTAATGCTACATTGAAGATCTAAACTCATGGTAGTGCATACTTACATGAGACCGACAAAATTAACAAGAGGTATATGATATCACCCTGAGTGACTTTTGCATGAAGTATGTAGATACATCATAAGTCTAGTTGAATTTTTTCTAAAGATGTTGATGTCCATTATGTCTTGAATATTAAAAGGACTTTTTCAAGAAACCGCAAGCAGTTATAAAGAGATCCTTCAGGGACCTCTTAAGGAAAACCTTCTTGACATCTGGCACGCAAGGTACCTAGGTAATGAATATGGAAAGTTTGTAACTCATGATACAATGTTATGTCCTACATCCATGAACATTGCAAAGAACATTTAAAAAAAATGAAGTATTAACAAACCCTAGGATTCACATTTCCGTTGGAAGAAGAAACTCTAACCCTAACAAGAAGTGACATCATGCTAACAATGAGGATGAAAAATGATGAGATTTTACAATGGATGAAATGAAGCCAAAATCAAGAGTGAGTACACATAATCATCAAAAAATTAAGTATATGTTATCTGTCTCCTTTGAATTTTACTATTGATGTCTTTCACTTATTCTTTTGACTTTATATAATTTATGTGGTTATAATTATTCTTTCATGGCCTCCTAGTGAGGATTGCAAGTTGATGACAAGGGCCATCTAGGCCTTGGAAGTAGACGAAGTAAGAATTAGAAGCATGAGTACTTTTTGAATGTGCAAAAATAATTTGAGAGGGAGAAAGTACTTTAGAGTATTTGTGCCTAAGGGAAGTCAAGATCTAGCATGCATTTGAGGAGGCTCTCTCAGAAAGAGGGACTGGATCTTGACAAAGACGTTTTCCTTGGTTGATGTTCTGAAATGATTCATCTTTGAGGAAAGAAGAAGGACTCATATGTTAGAGGGACCAACGATAAAGAAGGAATTGCCTTAAGAGAAAGTTGCCAAAATTCTCTGTTATAACCTAAGAGAAAGCTAACCTCAAATTCCTAGATGATGGAATGTCAATGTGTAACAACCCCTAGTTGATTTCCTATGTAACTAAAAATAATACCAAGGTCATGGGACACGTATTCCAAGCTGAATGTTGGGAAAAACAAAGTGATGGGCATCATTGGTGATTAATTTATGGCGATGGAAATTAGCAAAGGAAAAGTGGCAATAATTGGCATTTTATTTATGAAAATAAGGAAAATAGGAGAAAAGGGAAGTGAAAAGGCACATATTTGCATGAGAAGGAAATTGAAGGAAAAATGAAGGAACATGAAGAAAGTAGAGGCCTCAGTGATAAAAAGGCTTTTGAGGATCAATTCACAACCCTTTGTCAGTTCAGTTTTGGAGCTATCTTCTATTCTCTCATTCCCTTATACTCTTTCACACTTAGAACATTCTTGGAGTATGCTTGGAGCACTATAGTATTCACCTGGATTTGGATAAAGAAGACAAAGGAAAGTAGGAAGGCATAAGGGAACAATTGGATTAACAAGTATAGATAGGTTGCTTTGTAGGTAACATGTTGCATGTGTGATTTCCTTGTTTATTTATGGATGCATGGTATATGCATGTGGTTTTTTGGTTATGTGTTATCATTGGCATGGGGGGATTACCTAGATTATTAATGGTTTTAGCCTTGCCTTTCCATTTTATGGATAACCATGGAGTTGTGGTTTTTTCCACTTGATTGTTTTTTGATTGGTGCTCATGATTCCTTCTGGTTACGGGTACAAACAAACACTCGGGAAGCCTTAGAATAACTTGGGTTGAGTTACTAGTCCTAGAGCCTAGGTTGGGACAAACACTCTGGAGGCCTTGTCAGGTTGAGTTACTAGTCCCTAGAGCCGGGTTGGAAAAATGCTCTGGAGCCCTAGAAGGTTGTGGGTTGTGTTACTGATTCTTGGAGCCCTAAACAACTTGGGTAGAGACTGATTTGATTGGTGTTATTGATGTCCGACTGTGAGGTGGAATCACTGGTTGAGGGTTGAGGTGGTTTGGCCTCTAGAAGCTTTGGTTGAGTTTTGTTTGGTTTATTCCATGAGATCCCACATTCATGCTTGGAATATGGTGTGGGGTGATTGGATGAAAGAGAGATTTGGTTCAACCCAATCTATGGGCAGGTGGTACGTGGAAGTACTTGATTTGGTTAGCATTTTCATATGTTAATAAGAGCTATTCTTATATTGTGATTCATGTATATTTGTAATGAATATGTTGGTGATATTATGGCTGAGATGGCATGGTTTCTATGATGGTTATTTTTTGGTTATGTGATGTATTTCACTTATGGCTCTTGACATATTTGATGAATGTATGAATGGTTGATTGATGCATGGACTAACAAATGTCATTTTAGCTATTATGAGAGTGCATTATACCTTCTTTTTGATTATTAGATAAGTCTTAGACTCATATCATCATATATGCATTCATGACTTATAGCTTACATGTTCGCCATATGTTTAACGAATTGACTATCATGGTTAGGCCTCATTAGGTTAAGTTTTTGTTAATTTTTTGTATGTTTAACATTGTCCCTATGTCATTTATCATTATGAGAAGTCTCAGGAAGTTCTGGGTAGTGGTCTGGAGGTTGACCTGGAAAGGTGGTTCAAAATTGAGACCACACCGTCTGAATTGGGCAAGTTGGGTCATAACTGCATGGAGGCAGTGTTGTGCATGCGATTGGAGGCCTATAATCATTCCCAAGCCTTGTCATGCATGGCCTTGGGGGTCTAGGTATGTGAAAAATAACCCCAACTTAGGGTTTGGTCACCTGGGGTGGTCCTTTGGCCCCTGAGTGTCCTGTATCCCTATAGGATATTGTCAGTTGTCATCCTGTGGTCAGTTTGTAGGACCCACTTCCTTAACTAGAGATTGGAGGTCGAGTCATGTCATAGTAACTCTTCATCTCATGTTTATCCTAGCAGACCCATGAAATTGGGTAAATGTGGAAAGGGTGCATTACAAATTGGTATCAGGTCTCCCAGGTTCAAACACTTGGACGAGATGGGAGAATGTCTTTGTCATGTATGCATGTTAGTTGCCTATGTGTTTGTTATGCATACATCATAATAGTTATTGTTGCGGTTGTGTCATCGTGCAAAGGTTGATTATTTTGATGTTGAGAAGATTGATACATTGATTTTGTTATATATACATATGTTGTGCCAATCCAGATTTATTGTGCATAAGAGATAGCCTCCCCTAAACTTCACTGAGGTATGTTTGATCATGTTTATATTTGGTTTATTTGACATTGTATGTTTGCAGGAAGAAGAAGATCAAGATGACTAGAAAAATGGTGGACTCTAATTCACATGATTCTCCTTGTATATCAAATGAACAACATGGTGATGAGTACTCCCCTAACATAGCAAATACATTGATAAGTTTGAAAGTAGATATTAGAAGTTGTAAGGTGGATAATGACAAGATCATTCAGTCATAGGAAATACTTTCTAGGGCACAGGGGAAGCAAGTGGAAGTTAATGTCATTATTCTTCGGAGTTTGTCAGATTTGTAGAGACAAAGACAACCATGAATCAATTATGGACAAGAGGAAAGGATTAATGGGGCATATGGAAGTAGGTCTCAATCAAGATACAAGTTTGACAAGGATGACACATGCATAAGTGGTAGGTTATTGGATACACCTGACAGAGGGGTAATTACTGTGGGTTCTATTCTACTTTTGGTTTACATCATCCTCATCACCGCCACCATTAGTAAAGGAGGAGTGAGAAGCAATTCTTTCCAAAGGATTTCAAGAAAGAAAAACCTCCTACATTTGATAGAGAAATGAAGAAGTCACAAGATGCAAAATATTTGTTTCTTGGGATCAATAACTTTTTTAGATTGCATGATTATTCAGAAACTATGAAAGCCATGATAGCTACATTAAGTCTTGAAGAAAAAGCAAACATTTGGTGGGAATATGTGAAGAATGTCTGAGGAATTCGAGGAGAGGAGTTGAATTGGAGTGAGTTTGAGAGACTTTGAAGGAATAAGTATCTATTTGAAAGATACTATGATGATAGGGAAAAGGAGTTATATGAGTTGAAGCTGGGATCTATGACCGATGAGGAGTATACTAGCAAATTCTTGGAGTTGTTGAAATATGTGCCTTATCTTAAGGAGGAGAAAGAAAATATTATGATATTCATTAGGGGGTTGTTGGTATCATTCAAAGACAGGATTGAGTTTGATGAGCCTAGATTGCTAGAGGAAGCCATCAGAAAGTTGATCCACTATTATGAGCAATAAAAGCACAAGATTAAGTCTAAGAAGGATTGGAAAGGTAATAAGAAGAATAAAGGGAAGTGGTATAAGAGAGAAGGAAACCTTAGGATGCAGATGACAAGGAGAATGTAGTGTCACACAAGAAGTTCAATGCAATTGACAAAGGAAATGGATTTCAGTATGAGGAACAGAACAAGGGTGATCTTAGGAAGCCTTTGCAGTGTTGGACTCGTGGCAAGGATCATCATAGGAGAGATTTTCCACAACATCTGGGTGGAAGACCACAAATTTGCAGTGCTCAGGACGTACAAATAGTTAGGTATGTTGAAAAAAGTATTCCTCGAATTTATGTAGCATTGGATAGTAGGCATGTTGATCATCAAACATCTATTATCGAGATGGAATGTAAGCTTTATGATCAAGTTGTTTCTATTTTTATTGACCCCGGATATAATTATAATTATATTAGTCCTGACCTGGTGGTTAAGTGTTGCTTGGACAAAGAAATGTGTGTAGAATATTGGTTGGTGCAGTTGGATATAGGTACTAAGAAAAGAGTTCATCATTGGGTAAAATATTGTGCATTTGAGTTGAAATGTATGACTACATAAACGCACATAAATTTTCTTCCGTTGGGATCATAGAATATGTTGTTGGGTATGGATTGGTTGTATCTTCATAGGACTAAGGTAGATTTCTATGATAAGGTTATGGAGTTCCTGGATGATGATGATGGAGAGTGGAGAATATTTCAAGGTAAGAAGAAGCCTACATCAGTGAGAATGGTCACAACTATGCAGGCAAAGTGCAGTAGCAGGAAAGGATGTGTATTGTTTGTATTTCATGTTTCTAGTGATAGGAAAGGATTTTAAGGATGCTAAAGTCTTGAAGGGGTATATGGTTTTACAACAGTTTTAGAGTGTATTCGTGGTAGATATTTCAGAGTTACTACCTCATAGGGAAGTGGAATTTTCTATTGAGATGATGTCGAGAGAAACACCAACATCGAAGGCACCTTATAGGATGAGCACTCCGAAGTTGGTGGAATTGAAGTTTTAGCTTAAAGAAATTCTTGATAAGAGATATATTAGGCCAAGTGCGTCGCCTTGGGGTGCACTAGTGTTGTTTTTGAAGAAGAAGGATGGTACTCTTTGGTTGTGTATTTATTACAAATGGTTAAACATGGTGACGATTAAGAAAATGTACCCTTTTCCATGGATTAATAATTCATTTGACCAGTTGATGGGAGCAACAATGTTATCGAAGATTGACTTGAGATAAGGATATCATCAAGTACACAACAAAGAAGAGGACATCTACAAGACTGCTTTCTAGACCAGGTATGGGAATTATGAGTTTGTTGTGGTTCCATTTGGTTTGACTAATCCTCCATATAAGTTCATGTGTTTGATAAACAATGTGGCATCCTTATTTAGACAAGTTTGTGATAGTATTCATTGATGATATATTGATATATTCTAAGAATGGGGAAGAGCATGCAAAACATCTAGCAACAATGTTAAAATTGTTGAGAGAGCATGAGTTGTATGGAAAACTTAGTAAGTGTAGTTTCTTTCAGACAAAAATTCATTACTTGGGTCATGTTGTTTCCAAGGAAGGTATAACAGTGGACCCAAAAAAGATTAAAGCTATCATGGATGTGCTCCTGAAGGGCACATGGCACACTTTTGGACAATAAAGGATTCCCGATCAAGGGTTAAGAGTGTGCTTTTGCGCTCCTAGCCTTAATGAGTTCATTTATGCAACCAAAATTTGTTTGTCTGGAAGATAGAAAAAGGGGCGAACACAATGAGTTTAGACATAAACTCAAGTGCGACACGTAACAACTCCACAATAATACTTAGACATGCTTGAGCAATGAAAAATACACACCGGAACATCAATTTACAAACACTCCCCAAGTACAATGACCTAAGTGTGTGCAATTACAATGAAAAGTGTTGTCTTACAACAAACAAAGGTGTTATGACCATGTAATGCACTAGAGATGTTATAAACAATGTGACGACACTTAAGAATGATCAAGAACACTTGAAACATATAGAATGACTTGAAACGACACTTGACAAGCAAGGCGAGACTTGATGCGACAGTTAGGTAGGCTCCAAAATTTGAATGTAGTGAAATTTTGGAGGGTGTTGTAGCAGTGAGAACCATGTGAGCAAATTATAGCACTCGTCCTTTACTTGTTTATCACAAATTTTGAATCACAAAAAATAGATATTCCAATCAAAACTTATGTCAATTGTATGTTACCTTTTAAAACCCTAATTTGAAGATTATTTGGATGGCTAACGTTTTTCCTAATATATGTCCAAAATTTGAGCCTTTATGAATTGTAAATTTTATCATGTAGTACTTTAGGATTTGTTTTCTCTGATTCAACTAGTTTGACGAAAATTTGATGTGTCGAGTGAAAGTTGTGATGACCTTCCTATTTTTTTTTTTTTTTTTGGCCTTTTCCCAAGACCAAATTTGTGTAATGTGCCACGTGTCCAATTTTTTGAATATGATTATGAATTTTTTTCCCATAATACCTCCTTTTGTCTCCTTATATTCCTAAAAATTTCACAGTTTGAATATTCCTTGGGTGAAAGTTATAGGAAAATTCCCAAGATCACTTATCTATAACTAATTTCAGGACTATTCACAAACCAAAACTTCCATAATGTATATCTTAAAAAATTAAGTGATCTAGTGTCTAAAATATTGATTACTTATACATGGAGAGGTATCCTCAGTCTCTTAAAATTTTCATAGTCTAAAGTGTCGTAGAAAAAAGTTATAGTGAAAATTCCAAAATCACTCATTTGAAAATGATTTGAGGACCATTCAAGAATCCTAATCTCCATGGGGTATCTCTCTAAAATTATAACAAACCAAAATATGCAATTTCGATCAGATGGACTTCTCGATCTTGCCCCAATCTGATCAAAATTTCATAGTCCGACGATTCCCCAAAAAAACTTATAGTGAAAATTATAATATCGCTCATTGGAAATTGATTTCAGGACCATTCAAAAATCCTAAATTCTGTGTGAAACTATAATTTGAAAGTTGTATCAAATGTACTCCTAGATATCACCTAAATTGTATAAAAATTTCATTGCCTAAAGCATCACAAAAAAAGTTATAGCAATAATTCTATGATGACTCGTTTGAAGCAGTAAAACCCAAGTTCGTATTCTTTGATATTGAATGTGATGAACCATGCGCCTTAAAATTTATAGGAAGACAATGCTTATAATCCATTTCAAAGGATAAACATCCTTTTATGATGAATACAATGCATAACACAATATTTGATAATCCTAAGACCGGGTCTCTTTGATATATATAAAGGAGACAAACGATACAACTATAATGAAATGCTACAATGAAAGGTTATGATTGACATAACAATATAACAATAAAAATGTAGTAACTCAATGTATAAGACTTAATAAAGGGTTTTAGGGTTAACAATCACCCCCAGGGGTAAACTTCATATTCTAACTATTGGTGAGCTATTAGACGAGCTTCATGGCATGGCTTATTTCACAAATATTTTAAATTAGGATATTACCAATTTAGATTAAGAGAATAATACATTTCTAAAACAACATTTGGAACACATGAAGAGCATTGTAAGTTCTTGGTCATTCCTTTTGGATTGGCTTATGATCCTTCTTTTCATGGCCTTATGAATTAAGTTTTTTGACCTCATCTAAGAAAATTTGTGTTAGTAGGAAGAACACATTAAACATGTGGATAATGTCCACAAATTCATGAGAACAATCAATTATATGCCAAAGTTATATAGGTGGATATTGGTGGCCACCCGCCTATTCCACTTGGAACCCCATATTCCACTTGGAACCCCACCATTGTTTCTTTTAGTTTCCTTATTTGTAGCACAATTTACTATTTTTGGTAGTTTTTTGGGTCCTGAACTTCCGAAGCCATTTTGAGGCCCTAAATGATGTTTTTTGGGAAAACTGGAACCAACATGAGGGTTTGCTTGATGTTCTTCATTCATAAGTTGCAGTCCTCGCATAGATATTTCTAATGAGGTATTGCGTTCGTGAAACAGAGATCGTATGCCAAAGTTATGACCTCGGGAAGTTGATGTACTAATTTACCCAAACGGGGCCCATAGTTTGGCGCTTCATCTCCTAGGGTTAGGTTTTTGGATGTTTAGGGTTTTCCACTATTTCTAATTAATAAATAGGCCTTTGAGCCTCATTGGAATACATTTCAGAGGCATGTAGCCGATGTTAGTGTCAGTATATAAATACTTCCATCAAGGATTAAATCTCCTCTTTGCATTTTCATTTTAGGTGTCTCATACTGAATTTTTGATCATTCCACTAGGTCATGCCAAAATGGTCCACTGATGGTTGTCTTCTTCTTAGAAAATCAAATTTTCTGTCATGAGGTACATTTGCTTATCCATCTCCATGATGCATTCAGTTATGGTTTCAGTTATGTTATTTTTAGAGTCAAGGCAATTATGTTTCCATTAGGTCTTAGGGTTCATTTCCAAGGTCAAAAGCATAGTTTCAAGTGTAAATAAAGGGCAGCAAAGGTGAGAGGAAGGCCAATAAACAAGGAGTGATTGGTAGTAAGTCATGGTTATTGTAAAAAGATCTTATTTCTCTGATGTAATTTTCATCTCAAAAACATGCTTTTGAGATGAAAACAATGTATTTTAGTTGATTCATATTTTTTTTTTCATGTAATTCAAGTAATTTCATGTAACAAATATTCCCATAAGCTACCCAAGCATATCTCCTTGCTGCAATAAAATGAAGCCATTGAAGAAACTAGTTCAATCAAAGCATCATACACCTAAAAAGAGACAAAGAAAGAAAAGCATTAAACAAAGATTTGAAGACAAAGTAAAAGTTCCAAAAAACATTATAAAGTGGGTTTTCTTAAAGAAAAATCAAAATCACCCTTTATATAAGATTTCAAAATCCTTTTTCAAAATTTATCATACTCATTTGACAAATAGAAAGAAGAGAGTTGAAGGAGAGAAGGGACTTGAAGTGAATTGGTGGTTGAGAAAAGTGGAGGTGATGCGCATAGAGCAGGGAGCGCTGCGCATAGAGCCTGTGTGCCAATGCATTTTTGCATGACGTTGTGCATACAACCAGAGCTTTGCGCACCTGTATAAGGCACTGTGCATAGGGCCAACAAACACCAAGACTACCCTAAGAACCATCTAAATCGCTCTTTTTCTACCTAGAGTCTCTAAGCAAGTAAGTACACTCCTTGAACCATCCTCTTGACACTCATTTCACAATTTTGAAGTTTGTTTACTATTTAAATTTTCGAACCCTAAGTTGTCTAAAAACCCTCCATGTTTACCTTATCCCTTATTCCCACATTCTGTTGTCAAATCCCTCCACCTATCCCCTATACCCTAATCCCCCAAACAAAATCCCTACACCTATCCCCTATACCCTAATCCCCAAAACAAAATCCTTAAACGTTATTTACTAAATAGTCCCTACCAAAAAATACCCTCCTTCTCACTCTCATATCAAACATATCTCATCCTACATCGCACAAAGTCCTCTCCCCTTCCCCTATCCCTATTCGCCATAACTCACTTCTTGATTACCTTCTCTAGGGTTTCAAAGTTTTAAATTCAAAAGACATGGACAAAGAGGATAGAGATTATGAGGAGGAGAAAAACAGTGACAGTGAAAGCATGGGAGATGAACCTCAGCATCAGAGAAAACCACATAAGAGAGGAAAAATTATTAGAGAGGAACCATCGAACATCATAGAATTACAAGCTTCTCATATGACTGTATCTTGTTTCAGACATCTATGGTGTTATGAGTTTTGTGAGCAGGTACAAAGAGTTCAACATCATCCTGAGCTAACCAGGCTTTTTTGTAGCCAATCTCCATGATAACAAGGTAACTCTTACCGGGGCGACATTTACAGTTTCATCCTCCATCATTGCTGATGCTACAAGGATTCTGAATGTGGGGGAAAAATGGTATAAAGCACAAGATTTGGATGAGCACTACTATGAGCCATACATCAAACCTAGGTACAAGAATGAAAAGAAGATGACCTTTCCTTTTAGGGAAGATTTTCCAGATTGTACACCTATCATATTAGGTTTCTTATGCACTTCACAAGAGCGAAAATGATGAACATCCTATATTTCTTATTCAAGAACATCGAGAAGATGGCCTACATTGTACAAAAAAAGCCTTACCCCAACAAATGAATAGCATGTATTACTATTCCTTGATTAAGATGATTGTGCTACATCATCTCAGCCTCCTCAACATCTCCTAGGATACATTTATTGCCAATGACGTCTTCAATGGTCCTCAGATTCCTCCACCGGTGCGTCAAGAAGCAGAAAGGCCTTCCAGCAGTGCCAAAGTAAAGAAAAGTAAGAAGGCTAAAGAGACTAAAGTCGTTGAGAAGCTAGAAACCTACAAAACATATGAGAGAGGGGCTAGAAAGTTGTTTGCAGTGGATAGGCAAGTGTTTACTCCACTTGATGTGGAAGGGGCCTTGCCTTCTTCATCAACTCATAGGCAAATGCTTGCTCCAAAAACTATGGAAGGGGCTTTGCCTTCTTCATCAACACAAAAGGTACAACAGGTGCAACAGGTGCATAAAGGGAAAGAAAGGATGCCGGAGGAAAGTCTCAATGATGAAGAGGAAAGGGAATTTGATTTGATGGAACATGATGGACCAAAACAGCCACATTCATCATGGCATTGAGATAGTTGACTTGGAGGCTCAAGATGAGGCAACAAATGAAAATATAACCATAAGGGAAAAATATGCATAGATCTAAGCATTGATGGACAACTTGGTGAGAGCTAAGCATGTATTTCATACCTTGAGCAAGAGAACAAGCAACTAAGTGACAAACAAGTCCTCATGGAGTTGGAACTTCTCAAAGCAAAGAGGCAAGGTGACAAAGGCAAGTCAGTAATGCAAGAGGAAGAAACCCCAACCACCTTGACTACAAAACAAAGGCTTGAAAAGGAGATTGAGGAGGATAGAGAAACATGGCTTTATAGGGTCAATTTGAATTTGGAGAAGCTGCTACAAAGGGCCAACAGGGACAATCAAATCATTAAGCACATGGCAAGCCATTACAGGACCCAGAACAAGATTTATAAGATAAGAGTCAAGAAAATGAAGACAAGGCTAAAACAAGCACTCAAAGGCAAAAAGGAGGGTAATAGGCTCATCTGATATGCATACTTCCATCAAGGATAAAATCTGCTCTTTGCATTTTCGTTATAGGTGTCTCATACTGAATTTTTGAACATTCCACTAGGTCATGCCAAAATGGTACACTGATGGTTGTCTTCTTCTCAGAAAATCAAAATTTCCCTCATGAGGTACATTTTCTGACCCATCTCCATGTTGCATTCAGTTATGGTTTCAGTTATGTTATTTCTAAAGTCAAGGCAGTTATGTTTCCATTAGGTCTTAGGGTTCATTTCCAAGGTCAAAAGAATAGTTTCAAGTGTAAATAAAGGGCAACAAAGGTATGAGGAAGACTAATAAACAAAGAGTGATTGGTAGTAATTCATGGTTATCGCACAAACATCTTATTTCACTGATGTAATTTTCATCTCAAAAACATTTTTTTGAGATGAAAACAGAGTATTTTAGTTGATTCATATTTTTTTTGATGTAATTCAAGTCATTTCATGTAAAAAATGTTCCCATAAGCTGCACAGGCATATCTCCTTGCTGCAAGAAAATGAAGCCATTGAAGAAATTAGTTCAATAAAAGCATCATCCTCCTGAAAAGAGACAAAGAAAGAAAAGCATTAAACAAAGGTTTGAAGACAAAGTAAAAGTTCCAAGAAAATTATAAAGTGGGTTTTTTTAAGGAAAAATCAAAATCACCCTCTATATAAGATTTCAAAATCCTTTTTCAAAATTCATCACACTCATTTGACAAAGAGAAAGAAGAGAGTTGAAGGAGAGAAATGAGTTCAAGCGAATTGGTGGTTGAGAAAAGTGGAGGTGTTGTGCATAGAGCAGGGAGCGCTATGCATACAGATAGAGCGTTGCGCATAGAGCCTGTGTGCCAGTGCGTTTTTGCACAACACTGTGCATACAACTAGAGCGATGTGCCCCTGTACAAGGTGCTGCGCATAGGGCCAACAAACACCAAGACTACTCTAACAACCATCTAAATCGCTCTTTTGCTACCTAGAGTCTCTAAGTAAGTAAGTACACTCCTTGAACCATCCCCCCAACACTCATTTCACGATTTTGAAGGTTTTTTTTTTTTTTTTTTTTTTTTTTCAAACCCTATGTTGTCTAAAAACCCTGCCTATTTACCTTATCCCTTATTCCCACATTCTGTTGTCAAATCCGTCCACCTATCCCCTATACCCTAATCCCCCAAACAAAATCCCTACACCTATCCCCTATACCCTAATCCCCAAAACAAAATCCTTAAACCCCTATTTACTAAACAGTCCCTACCAAAAAATACCCTCCTTCTCACTCTCACATCATACATATCTCATTCTACATCGCACAAACTACTCTCCCCTTCCCCTATCCCTATTCACCATAACTCACTTGATTACCTTCTCTAGGGTTTCAAAGTTTCAAATTCAAAAGACATGGATAGAGAGGATAGAGATTATGAGGAGGAGAAAAATAGTGGCAGTGAAAGCATGGGAGATGAACCTCAGCATTAGAGAAAACCACATAAGGGAGGCAGAATTATCAGAGAGGAACCATCAAACATCAGAGAGTTATAGGCTTCTCATATGACTGTCTCTTGTTTCAGGCATCTAGGGTATTATGAGTTTTGTGAGAAGGTACAAAGAGTTCAACATTATCTTGAATTAACCAAGGTTTTTGTAGCTAATCTCTGTGATAAAAAGGTAACTTTTTCCGGTGTGACATTTACAGTTTCATCCTCCATCATTGTTGATGCTACGAGGATTCTGAATGTAGGGGAAAAATGGTATAAAGAACAAGATTTGGATGAGCACTACTATGAGCCATACATCAAACCCAGGTACAAGAATGAAAAGAAGAGGACCTTTCCTTTCAGGTTCCTTGACGACAAGTATGCCCCTTTGATGAGGATCATTATGAAGTATTTTACATGTGAGGGCGGATTTTCTAGATTGTACACATATCATATTAGGCTTCTTATGCACTTCACAAGAGTGAAAATGATGAACATCCCGTATTTCTTATTCAGGAACATCGAGAAGATGGCCTACATTGTACAAAAAAAGCCATACCCCCAACAAATGAATATTATTTATCACTGTTCCTTGACTAATATGATTGTGGTACATCATCTCAACCTCCTCAACATCTCCTGGGATACATTTATTGCCAATGAAATCTTCAATGGTCCTCAGATTCCTCCATAGGTGCCTCAAGAAGCAGAAAGGATTTCCAGCAGTGCTAAAGTAAAGAAAAGTAAGAAGGCTAAAGAGACTAAAGTTGTTGAGAAGCTAGAAACCTACAAAACATATGAGAGAGGGGCTATAAAGTTGTTTACAACAGATAGACAAGTGTTTACTCCACTTGATGTGGAATGGGTCTTTCCTTCTTCATCAACTCATAGGCAAATGCTTCTTCCACAAACTGTGGAAGGGGCTTTGCCTTCTTCATCAACAGAACAGGAACAACAGGTGCAACAGGTGCATAAAGGGAAAGAAAGGATGTTGGAGGAAAGTATCAATGATGAAGAGGAAAGGGAATTTGATTTGATGGAACATGATGGATCAGAACAACCTCACATTCATCATGGCATTGAGATAGTCGACTTGGAGGCTCAAGATGAGGCAACAAATGAAAATATAACCATAAGGGAAAAAGATGCACAGATCCAAGCACTAATGGACAAATTGGCGAGAGCTAAGTATGTCATTTCATATCTTGAGCAAGAGAACAAGCAGCTAAGTGACAAACAAGTCCTGATGGAGTTGGAACTTCTCATAGCAAAGAGGTAAGGTGACAAAGGCAAGTCAGTAATGCAAGAGGAAGAAACGCCAGCTACCATGACTACAAAACAAAGGCTTGAAAAGGAGATTGAGGAGGATAGAGAAACATGGCATGAAAAGTTCAATTTGCATTTGGAGAAGCTGCTACAAAGGTCCAACAGGGACATTCAAATCATTAGGCACATGGCAAGCCATTACAGGACCCAGAACAAGATTTGTAACATAAGAGTCAAGCAAATGAAGGCAAGGCTACAACAAGCACTCAAAGGCAAAAAGAAGGGTGATAGGCTTAGGTTGCTTGCTAAATCTTCCTTGGCTAACCCAGACACTTGAGGGTGCTGTTCTCCAAAAATTTTGAGTAAGTTTTGAATTTTTTTTCCTTTTTGAAGAATTTTGCAATTTTGACTCAGAAAAATTGGCTCTATGTGCAGTGCCACTGGCACTACACTTTTCCTAGGGGAATCCAAACAAGAAATGGTCAGCGTTTTTGGATTCAAAATGATTAGTACATGCACCTTGTGCATTTTCTAATATTTTGGAGCAAAACTAGTCAACCAAAAGGTCAAACAACACCCAAAAAATGACCTTTCTGCCCATGGCGTTGTGCACAAAAGTAGTCTTGGGGGAATCCCTTTTTAAGGGGTTAAAGAAACTCCAAATGGGAATCTAAAGGAAGATTTGGAAAGTAGACAGGACAAGATTTCCAATGAGCTATCATGAGCTCAATTTTGACACTAGGAAGACCTCCAAAATGGTCCTGCAAAAAGTGTTGCGCATAGAGCTTGAGCACTGTGCATAGGACAATTTTGTGCTGAATTTTTACTTTACTGTGCCATGAATGTAATTTTGGATTTTCTCTCATGAATGATGTTTTTTTTAATGTAAATGTTGACTAGGCATGTAAATAGGATGGATAGTAGTTACTGCAAGGTAGATTCATTAGATCAAAAGTTATCTTGAGGACAAATGAATCAGTTTCCTCCCTTTTAGAGGCAAGTTGTTAGGGTGCCTAGATTCCAGTTTCTTGTTTAGTTTTTGATGGATTAGTTACTCATCTTAGGGATTCGACCCTTGAGGATGGGAGGAGGTTGAATTAATGTCTATATCTTCCTTTTCCTTCTCATTGTAAAGGGTTAGACTCAGTGGGATGCTTATGCTTTGATAAAATATCATTTTGTATCAGTTACATCAGGAGATTAATGAAAAATTGCAGCTATTTCTTTGGGATCCATGTGGTATGATGCTCAGTTCAGTTTTCTCTATTGTGATCATATGTTAAAATGTTTTTTGTACTTCATCAATCATTTTATTGCTTTTAAGTGGATGTTTACAAGTTGATAGGCAGAACCCATAATATTTATGCTTTGTTTTGGGAAAATATTCACAGTCTATGTTTTCTTTAGTTTAGGAAGAATCCATGTTGCTTACTTTCTATTTTTAGCTTCTCACCTGTCTTGAATCACCTCACCAATCAAACCCTAGAGTGATCAGCTTTATGTCTACCTTGCCCCATTGAACACCCTACAATTTTGACCTAATTTCCTCTCCCTAACTGTTTGTCTCCTTCTGATCCAGCAAAACCCTTCAAAATCAAATCAAACCTTGTGCTACTATACCTAGCCTAATATCATTTTCTTGATCCAGTCATCTTGGCTGAGATCCTTATGGATAGAGCCCTCTCCTGGCCTATTAGGGCTAGCTACTTGGCTAAGCGTGGTCTGTGGTTACCCTGGCATTGCCTTCCTTCATCCTGAGGTTCAATCCAGGTGCTAACAGTCACCGCATCTCTTCTCAGAGATAAGCTATTGTCGCCCGAGCTAGTTTTATTTCCATTTTGTTTGTAAGCATATTTCAATATTGGATATTAATGAAATCAAGTGTTATTTATATTGCATCTTTATATTTATGGTTATATCTGTGATTTGTCGCATTCCTATTTAAATCTGGATCAGTGGTATCAGAGCGGTCTGCTCTTTATTTGTTTTTCTTTGCATGTCCCCAATGAGGTCGAGATATAAGGAGTTAGGGCTCGATCTGGTTGAACCTTTGCAAGATCAGCCTCACAAACCCTGATGCCCAACCATGGGGGAAGAAAAGAATGACAAGGGGGAAGGAGATGCTATGAAAATATTGCTTGAGGAGACCCTCGAGAAACAAAGGAATGTGATGATGGATAACTTTTCCAAGATCCTTCAACAGTTGCCCACCAATGACACATCCACATCCAATAGCCACTCAGAAGTCTCCACCCTTTTTAAGGTACAAGTAAACTTTGACATTCCCATATTTGAGGGCCAAATAGATGTAAACGCCATAGATAAATGGTTAAATATGTTAGAAGGATATTTTTTTGTTCATGATTTTTCCAGCCGGGAAAAGATTACTTTTGCTCTTCTCAAAGCCACCCCCCACATCAAGGAGTGGTGGGAAACCTATTGCGAGCAGAAGGATGAAAGTACGATCTCATTGTTTTCAGACGCACCCACTTGGAATTCATTCCGGGATGCCATCAAGGAACACTACTACCTTGTTGGGAGCTATGAAGATAAATACATAAATTGGACAACACTGTGGCAGGGAAGGGACCAAGATGTGTTTGGGTTTACCAATGTTTTTCATGCCCTTCACACAAAGTTGGGTATCAAGGATTCTGAGAAAAAATTGTTACTCAAGTACGCAACTTCCTACACAGGTACATTGAGGATGAGATGGAGTTCTTGGACATCTCCTCACTTGGCATGACGTACTGATACACTGTCAATATTGAGAAGAAGTTTAAACAGAAGAAGTGAGACTTTGGATCTGTGAATCCGAAGTAAGGGAAATGTGCCCCCAAACCATAGAACAACGAACAAAACCAAGGCAGGGAGACCTAGCAAAACCCGCCAAAGTGCAAGCAAAGAAAAACACCGTGAAGCCTTAGAAGGACATGGGAAAGTGATGTGAGTTCCATAAGAGCTCCACTCACAAAACAAGTGAGTGTCGGACCGAGCAGTCACTAGTGGCCGAGCTAAAGGCTTAAGAATTAAATGCATGTTCTAACTCTAAGTCAGAACCTGACAAGGGGAATGACAAAGTGAAGAAGATTATCGATGTAGATCCCAATGCCATTGTTGTCACCATGAAGATCCAGAAGGAGGAATCCAAAGATCCGAAGGACGAGGAGTGCCTCTTCCACTCCCAGATGTGGGTGAAGGGTTCCCCACTACAGTTCATTGTCGATAGCGGGAGCCAAAAGAACCTCATTTTGATAGAGGTCATGAAATGGTTGGGCTTACCGACCACATCACACTCGCAATCGTGCACCATTGGGTGGCTGCACCAAGGATGAGATCTTCGCATGAGCCAATAATATCGCCTTCCATACATCATCAAGCCCTTCATCGATGAGGTATTATGTGACATTGCTCCCCTTTATGTTTGTGATAAATTATTAGGCCAACCATACTTATGGAAGCGACATGATGTGTATGAGTCAAGGCCTTGCGCTGTTATTGTTACTTTGGGAAATAAGTTGTACATGATACCAGAGTTAGCATTGCCTACCACCATTTATTTGGTTACTGCAAAACAATACAATAAGCTCATTTCCAAACCTAGGAAATTTGTTTCCTTGATGATACACCTGTAGGGAAAGAAGAAGATGGTGGCCATGACCTCGAGACAAGGCCCTCAACACGACAAGAACAGATGGACAAGGTCGTGGAGGAGTACAAGGACATATTAACCTCCTCCGTAGGGGTGCCTCTACACTGTCAGGTCAAGCACTCCATCGATCGAACCCTAGGTGCGTCATTTCCCAATGGACTAGTCTATCAACGCTCCATTATGGAGAACGACGAAATCAAGAGGCAGATTCAGGATTTGTTGCAGAAAGATCACATCCGGCCGAGTTCATCACCTTGTGGGAGCCCAATTGTGTTGGTACAGAAGAAGGATGGGACTTGGAGACTCTGTATTGACTATTGTGTGCTAAACAAGATCGCTGTCCAGAATAGGTACCCGATCCAACAGATTGATGACCTTCTGGACCAACTCAAGGGGGAAAAATATTTCAGCAAGATCAACTTGAAGTCTAGATAGCACCAGGTACCAATCGAACCCTCCGATGTGTGGAAGACTTCCTTCAAAGCCAGGGAGGGCCTTTTCAAATGGTCGGTTATGCCTTTCAGGTTGACGATTGCTCCTGAAACCTTCATGAGATTGATGGATGACATCTTATGGCCATTCACCAACTCATTTGTAGTGGTATACTTGGATGATATTCTGATCTTAAACTAGAGTTGGAAAGAGCACCTCCACCACATCCAACAGGTTCTCCAAACAATGTGGCAATGCAACTTGTGTGCCAATTTGGAGAAATGCACTTTTAACATGACCCAGGTTTAATATATGGGATACATTATTGATCTACATGTGGATCTAGCCAAGATCCAAGTCATTCAGGATTGGCCGGCCCCAAGCACTCTAACAGAAATTCACAACGTTATGGGTCTTGCCAATTTCTACTGCAGGTTCATGTTGGGATTCTCTCATATCACTTGGCCCTTGAGTCAAGTCACCAAGGGAGGAGCAAAAGAAAAATTATTTTGTATGAATCTCAACAGAATGCATTCATAGAGTTGAAACATTGCCTCTACTCTGCACTAGTGCTCACATGACCAGACTTGCAACAACCATTTAATATCAAGACATATGCCTCTAACTATGCTATTGCGACAGTCGTTACTCAACAAGGGCATCTAGTGGCATATCAAGGTGAGACACTTTCAGACACAGTCCAAAAGTATCCCACTTATGACAAAGATATGTATTCCATTGTGCAGGTCAGTCGATAATGGAAGTGTTATATTTTGGGGAAGGAAATTATAGGTTTTAACCCGATATAGAAATTACCTGCATACGAATTCTAAACATAGAAAATAAACAATGCGAGAGCATAACACATAAAACACATATACACAGAGATTTTCCCCTGGATCCCAAAACCCGGACTACCAGCTTGATTTTTCATTATGTTCCTTTCAATGTTTCAATACATATTTATACATGCCAAATCATCCAATACCATGGACCGAAAACCATCACGTCCAAAAACATGTGCAAAAAATCATGCACAAAACCATAGGTAGGTCTGCCCAAACTAATATAGGGTCCAAAAA
>APFE031049856.1:385672-410410 GCA_000404065.3 Pinus taeda
AAGAGCTTCATGCTGCAAGAACCTTCTTGATTCCCATAAGGCCAAATCCAAGCAAGGAGATTATTGTCCAAGAACCAAAGAGAGAGGCTTGTCCTTACTCCCAACAAGCTTTGCGAGACATGTGCTGCTGACTACCTGCCAAAGGAGAATCCAGCGTCAGAACTTTGGTTGTATTCTTCTTTGATTAAGTATTAATGAACGACTATTGGTTATGGTTTCACTCTTATTGTTATTTGTGATGATGATGAGTTCTATCCTTTCTGACTAATCTATAGTTGCATATGATGGATTTTATGCTTGTGTTTGTGTCGTTTCTTGTATGTGTAGGTGTCCATTCAAGGAGATCGTGAGGATTGTGATCTGTCGGAGCAAAGGAACGAGAGTACCACCTCTTCTACAAACAATAGCGTTGGAATCCAGGTAGGCCTTCATCACTGGTCTGTTAATTTGCAATTAGGAACTTGCGCTATAACATTTGATGATTGTTGCTAGAGCTAGTCTGGGCTAGTAGGGATCGCCTCTGTCCGCAGAGGGGGTTTACCTCCTCAACAGTTGGCGACTCCACTTGGGAGCTTGTCTTGACTTTTTGGTTGTTTCTTGATCTTTTACCTGCTTGGTCAGCCTTCTGGGTTGAGTTCTTTTGCTGTTTCCTACTTCTTGGTTTACTTGGTTATCGTTGGCTTGGTTTTGGATTGCTTATTTTTTTATTTTGGCATTGCAAACTTGACTAGCGTTTTTTTTTGCATGACAGTCGCGCCAATTGGCGCTAGTTGTCAATATACAACCTGCGCCAATCCTTAAAAGGCGCTAGTTTCAGCCTGACATTCACGCCAGGCCTGGGAACTGCTAAAGTTTGCTTGATTTGAAACCTTCTGAGCTTGGTCTTTGTTTTGGATACATTTTCTCGACTACTTGAGTGTGTTGGAGTCATGTTTGACTGGTTTTAACCTTTATCCTTTGGTTGTTTTCCATTTTCTATTGATCTCACGTTTTTAGCCCTAGGGCATCTAGTGGCTTTGTGTGTCGAGCCTTCCTTAGGAGTTTTTGGTCTTCTTTTGGTCCACTTGACTTTCTGATTACTCCCTTGCACTTTTTTAGTGGTTGTTAATCATGTTATTGCGTTATTTGAGTGACTTACCCCTTTTTCACTTGAATTCCTCTTTGTTTCGCTTTGGGCCTAGATTACATGGCTCATTTGTGTCTTTGGGACTTTTCTCGGTTTTGAAGGACTGCTCTGTCCATTTAGGGATCTGATTGTGCTTGAATTGAGTGAAATTTGCTTGTTTACTATCATTTCTCAAAGTTTGTTTAGTGCATCTTGCCCTTAACATTAAAAGAAAAATCTCTTTTTCTTTCATTAGTTAATGTGAATTAGAGCTTTTCGTTGTTATTAGTGATTAGTGACTTTGAAGAAAAGTTTTTGGTTTCCATTAGCTGCATTAGAGATATCGTTGGTTGTTCTATGATCATTTTGTTTGTGTGAAAGCTCTCAACTCTCTTATAGCTAGCATTCATCGAATGAAATGGTATATTGCGGCATATAGTTTGCATTTAGGAAATTTTAAGACATTACATACGGTAAGGCCTGAAAACTAAAACATAATCCAAGATCAAATTTAAAATGAACTGAATGAATCTAACAACGCATCAGAACATAATGCACACTGTTTAGAGGTCTAGGCTAGAGACGTGCTCCGACGTTGTTAAACCTAGTCACTTTTGTTTCCACTCAAGGTTGGGTGATTCCTCCTTCTATGACTCAATAGTGGTCTAGTACAGAATTGTGCTCCCACGTACCGTCGAGTATATGGGGAGACCCCACTAGGTTATCATCTTTTATCCATAGGAAGCCGTGTCTGCCGCCTTATGACCCATAACACACTGAACACAACATTCAGGAAGATTGACTGCCGTATGGAAAGTCCTTGGTTTTCATATGATTGCCAAGGTGTATATGCAGTTTTACGGATTGTTTGCTAAACCTTTTGCCTAGTTCTCTAGAGTAGTCACTTTTGATCCTTTTCGGACTCCCTAAAAGAAAAGGCTCATCTGAGCACTTGTCACTTTAGGCTCATTAAACATTCGAAGGCGACTATAGTCATATTTTTGTCCTTTTCTTGACTCTTTAAAGATGAAAAGGTCAAGTTATGTCCTTGTGTCTTAAAATTTATTCACCCGCGATCACACTCCCTGTTAGATTCTGCTTGTTGGCCATTTGATTGTG
The DNA here is from genome assembly GCA_000404065.3 of Pinus taeda. NCBI lineage: Eukaryota > Viridiplantae > Streptophyta > Pinopsida > Pinales > Pinaceae > Pinus > Pinus taeda. Next base: position 387,897 of record APFE031049856.1, read on the forward strand.
TCTTGACTCTTTTTCGGCCCCGTGTGCATTTTTAAGTTTTGATGGCAACTTTTCTAGAGTCCACCAACCCAGGAATCCCCTCTGATGGGAATCCTGGTCATTTTCCTCCTTTCGGGAATATTGGTGCTCCTTACATGGCAACGTTGTCCCTTCCTGGGTTAACTGTTGGGTTGCCTGTTTGGTTGTTCTCAACCTCCGTGGTCCCTAGTGTCTCAATTACTGGTCAATCCATTCCTCCACCTGAACAACATCATGTTGATTCCAAGGTGGACCTCTCCCCTTCTTCGCCTATTTCTACGTCCTCATCTTCTACTTCGCCTGGTGAAAGTCTGGATTCAAGTAACCAGGTGGCAAAGAAGAAGAAGAAGAGTATGAAGAAGAAGAAGTCTCGTAAGTGAGAGGCTAAAAGTGTAGCGACTGCCCCGAGTACCGCTTAGGTCGGAACTCCTTCTGCTCCTCCATGGAAGGTTAAGTTTCCTTGTAAATTGTGCAAGGATGACCATCTTCTTCGTGATTTTCCTGGCATTCCCAGGATCTTAGAAGTATGGTCTCATGATCTAGCCTGCCCCTCATCGTCCTCTGAAGCTCATGGCGATGTTACCCTATCAACTGGCAATGGTAAGAATAACGGGAAGATTCAATTCCCTTGTAGGCTATGTGAAGACAATCATCTCCTTCACCTTTGCCCGCTCATGGATAAAGCTTCTGCTATTTTGGAAAGTCTTACAGCTTCTTCACCCCAACTCCCTGTTGGTTATCAGAGGCTCTCTAGATCCTCTCCCTGTCGACAAAGAGATTGACTCAGATTCTTCTCTTGTCTGGGCTCCTCTTTCTGAACCGGGCTGTGCTAAGCCTGTTCCCGACCAACCATTGGTCAGAAAGAGTGTCGACTCGTGTTCACCACCCGTCGATCACTCTGTTTTGGAGGAGCGTCATGCTCATGTTCTTCTCGTGTCGTCAGATTCTCTTGAGTTCGGAAATGACTCTCCTATCCCAGCTGATCTCGAGAATCCTTCTTCGGAGTAGGGGGGAAATCATACGATTCCCCCACCAAGTAGTTCAGTTGTTTCCTTTGACTGGAGTCATTTGACTACTTTCTGCTTTCCATCCCATGTGCCTTTCCAGATTACGGTACATGCCTATGATAAGGCAGTACCTGGCATTGTCTTGGATGACGGTGCATCTGTCAGTCTTATGCCTTCCACTACTTGGCAAGCTTTGGGCTCCCCACATCTTATGCCGGTCGCAAAAAATTTGATGCCGTTTGACGGAGGAACCAATCAACCATTAGGGATCCTTCCGAAGTTCCCTATTTCTTTGGGAGGCAAAACCGTCTATATAGACGTACTGGTTACCCAAGGTGCTCTATATTTCATTCTTCTCCTTGGTCGTGACTATGTTTATGCCATGGGGGCCCTTGTCTCTTCACTTTTCCGTGTGGTTTGCTTTCCACACAACGGAAGGATCGTGACTATAGATCAATTATTGTTCTTTAGTCCCCCGGTGCATCCTGCATAGTTGTCATCCCCTCCTGGTTTTTATCGACCAGTTGTATCTGCCCCACCGCAGTTCAACTACGTGGCTACTTATTCTGGGCCTGTATCCAGTGATGATGCCATCGTGCATAGTGTCCTGGGGGCATTGGGTCCTGACTTCCAAGATGTTGTCCTTCCACTGGGAGTGGCACTCTTGGAAGCAACGGCTTCTTGTTCATTATGATGAAGTTCGTTCGGAGCATGGTTCACTTTCCTATGTCAAGCTCCTTAAAAAATGAAACTAGGTCTGGTCAGAGCACAGTTCCTTTCCTGTGTCAAGCTCCTTAAAAAATGAAACTAGGTGTCACGATGATAGTTCTTTTAAGTGTGTCAACCTCGTTAAAATAATGAAACATGAGCTCGTTCAATTCGAGTGTGATCACAATATTGTCAACCTTCGTTCCATTTTTAATGGACTAAAGCTTGGGGGGAATGTACCTCGAATTGAGACATCATGCTGGGGGGGCATGCCCGTTTCCCTTGTTTTCAAGCATAGTTTGCATGTGTGTGCTTTTAACATTGCATAAAAAATAAAATTCATTTCCAAGCATAGTTTGCATACGTGCTGTCATGTGTGCTTTTAAGCTTGTGTAAAAATAAAATATGTGATTAAATACATTTTTCATTGGGTCGTTTGTTGTGCAATTAATACATTAGATTACATTTGTATTAGACATCTACATGGCATATAAAAACATCATCACATGTAAAAGATCCATCTAAAATAAACATATGTATATATATATATGTGTGTGTGTGTGTGTGTCGAAATGTTTGCACAGCGTGCATCACATAAATAAAAAATATACATGTTCGTCTTAATACATCTGGAGACAACATGTCTCTCAAAAAATATGCATGAAAATAAACCCTAGGTGTCTAATCCCAGTGGTGCTCATGATAGCATGTCACCGCACGCACTAGGCGTCTCAGAAGACGGTGGATGCGACTAGGCACTCCCACTGTATGTCTCTGGTACGCCAGTGGGACATCTGCCAAACGGGCATAGTCTGGAATCCCCCGGGCAATCCCCTCGAGGTTCTAGATCAGTTCTCCTCCCTCGGCACCCTCTTCCTGAGGGTCAGTTGCAGGCTGATTTCTTTGCGAAATAGGAGATGTGCCGGCTGGTCTCTCTGGGCCAACATTTGCATACACATATAAATGTTGTTAGAACAAACATGTATTAACAAAAAAAATCATAAAACATAAAATCAAAAAGAGATCATACCCAACTCTTCGTCCCACTCATCTCCTTCTGGTAGTGGGAGATCTGGATCACCAGTGAAGTCAGTCCCTGCATATGGCCAATCTTCGACCACGATTAGCTGACGACGTAGCCACCCAAAAAACTCTGGCCTCCAGGACATCTGTTGGCCCCCTCCTCCTCTGGGCATCAATGCTGCCCAGCGAGCCATTCTCGACTCTCGTGGCACTGGATTAGCTACGATAGCCCCTTGGCCTTGGAATATTGGTAATTGTTCCAGAATGAACGATACCAGGATAGAACCGTATCCAAACTGTTTCAGTTTGCCTCGCTTACATTTTGTAAGTTGTCTTTTCATATTTGCTGTCACTGCTATGGCCCAATTAAATATAGTGGGATTCATACACTCTGTGGCCAATAAGAGCTGATTTTTGGTCGCCTCGTGCGGTGCCTGCACCCCCGCAGCCCGTGTGATGGTAAATAGCACCACCTTGAGTGTTAGATCCCGAATGGTGGCAATATCTACCTTTGCACTCACGGATCCGAATTATGCCCCTGGGCACATTCATTCCATCACCTCACCCATCTTCCCTCCAGATGGTCTGCTCCCTGTCAATATGGGCACTAGACCTCTGCGTGACAATCCAGTGACAAAATAGATGTCAGAAACATCCAGTTCCAAGACTTGATCTTGTAATCTGAACACCTGCTCGTTCTCATCCCAAAGGCTGATCAAGTATTGTGAGAGCTCATGTTGAGCTTGTAAGTAAGGTGTCAGGAAGAATTCTTTTAGCCCGCAATTCCTGAGGGCGTCCATGCAAACTTCATCTTCCATGGCCAATTTGTCCACTCTTTCGTGCTCCCTCTCTTTCCATTCAATTACCATTTTGCTCAGTTGCCTGCATCCACATGATAAAAAAACCCTTGATTAGATCTCTGGTAGGCTCAAAATGCATTCAAATCATTTGCAAATTTGAAATTTAAAGGGAAAAATTCATTTCATCCGTTGGCGCGGGCCTTTGGTGTATAAAGGCCCATTGGCGCGGGTCCGTGCCCGATACCTGCGCCAATGGGCGCGGCCCTAATTTTTTCAAATCCTTCCATAGAAACCTAATGAGTAAAAGACAACTTTTAAAAAATGGATTGAAATGGAGTGCTAGGAAGCGCCTCTTACATGGAACTGACAGAGCTCTAAATGATAGCACAGATCTGTCACAATCGCCACCTTAAGTTCGCACACCAAATGGACCACTGTTGCTCTTCAGTGAGGTAAAAAGTAAAAAGTAATTTTGTTTTTACTATTTTGACATATTTATAGCTTTTTCAACTCAAAATAGGTTTTAAAAGTTATTTTTTATGAATATTTTAATATATTTTTTGTTGAAAATGGGTTTTACACTTTCTTTTTGTGCAGCGACAGGTTTTTATGCCACTTAGATGGTGAAACGAGTTATATTTTATACTTTTTTCAGACTCGGTAAATACACGAAAAAGTCATTCTGGAGTCATCTTTCAGCTCTTTTCTAACTCTCTAAATATGAAAAGATTGTCGAGTTATCCCTCTTGACTCGTTAAACGTAAATGAGGCGGTCGACTTTAAACTCTTTTCCGACCATGTAAAGACGAAAAGATCGTCGGGCCCTTGTCGTTTCAGGCTCGTTAACGGTTACGAAATGACGTGATTTCGGTCGCTTTTTTACTTTTTCAGGTCGAAGTCACTAATCATGAAAAGTACTCCTCGATCGTAATGGTCGGGCGGTTCTTTCGAGCATTGCTTTATACTTTTTCAGGCTCGAGAGACACAACTTTACGAAAAAGGACACCCCTGGAGTTTACTTTTCTACTGTCTTTTCAAACTCTCTAAACATGAAGGGCGCCGAGTTCTTCCTTTGTCAGACTCGTTAAAACTTGATGACATTGGATTCCATCAAAATGACGCTTTACAAGCATAGGCTATCCCCGTCAAGCTTGTTAATAAAAATAACTGCGGTACCCGCCAGAAATGGTGGGGAAAATAGAACTAGAATCATTGTCGTGTCGGCAGTATGTCTCTCTTGAACATGGCACTTGTCTGCATTCATGTCTAGGTGGGGACATCTCATCTCGTTTTTCATTTGCCTCCGTGGGTTTGGGTGATCTTGTTTGACCTCTCATCTACTCTTTGCCTTGTCACCATGACCTCTAATCGATTGATGTCAAATACTGCCAAGCCCACTGTCGTGCCGCCCATATGTTCAAGAGAAGTTGACCTCGACGAAATATCAACCTCCCTCTGATAACTCATGTAATCCTGATTCATACAAACATTATCCTCCTCCGTCTCGTGTCGATGATGTGGGAAACACTATGGCCCACCTTCGATCAAGGTCGCTTCCTGTCGACTTCAGCTCATTATCCAGGAAGTTGATCTAGAGACTCCCTTCTAGTGCCTTGGAACCTGCATACCTCAATGGCAAGTTCTTTGCATTCGACATAAGGTTTTCATCATTGGCCTTCGATCGAATGATTCTACGGGTGTTCGACTCCGGCTCACTGATTCGCATGCCATAGATTGTACCTATAGTACCTTGAGGGCCATTGTCATTATTGGTGGTACCTCTCGCGTCTGTTAACAATTTTCATCATTGGCTGGCAATCAGACGTTGTTCCTACATGTTCGACTTCGACTCCTATATTCGCATGCTTGAACTTGTACTTTGTTCGGATCGAGATGGAGCGCAAGACCCTGGATTTTGTCTGTTGGGATCTAGGTTGCGATTTTGTGGATTATTGTGATTATTACATGACTCATTCACTGGATGGCTGCGACCATGCCTGAGTCTATTTATCGATCCTCACTGGATGGTTGTGTCCATACCTTGGATCTAGATTCTTGTGTACTCTGCTATGGATGGCTGCGCCCATACCACATATATCATGTATTTGAGATATCAGTTGTGCTTCTCCATGTAGGTTTTCCGGCGGTAGTGTTTTCGGTTGGACATGTTCTCGTAAATCATTTCACCCCTCTCTCTCTCTCGGGCCTCATGCTTTAGGGGGGTGTCTATTACACAGCAATTTGTCACAGTCCCTGCTACCCCTCTCCCGCATCTTGGAGGACTCATTCCGGGACCTATGAGAAGTGACATGACCTGCAAACACTTGCATTACATTCCTCTGAACATGAGCTTTATTTTCCCTGAAAACATATCCTGCTAAAAACCCCTAAAAATAGCTCTTTTTCCATTGGCGCGGTTCCATAGTGCAGCCCTCGCACCAAGGGGGAAAATTCTCCAAAGAGGGCGTGCCAGTTGGCGTTCTGTCATAGAGTCGCACCTGCGCCAACCATAATCAGTGGTTTTTTTTAACAAACAAACGGCAGAAGTTTCGACCTAACAAATTCCTGGACTGCATCTATCTTGAGTTGGGTGGTTTGGCTATGGATTTCCATAGAGAGGAAGTGGTTTGCCACCTCTCATGGAAGCTTCCTTGATGATATGGCCAATCCCATGATTATTGTGGATGACCCCAACTCCCCTTCCTCCATCTATAAAAACTTGTCCATTTTCCTTGGCAAGCTGGTTCCAGAGATTCATAATTGTCAAGTTTCCAAGAGCTTCATGCTGCAAGAGCCTTCTTGATTCCCATAAGGCCAAATCCAAGAAAGGAGATTATTGTCCAAGAACCAAAGAGAGAGGCTTGTCCTTACTCCCAACAAGCTTTGCGAGACATGTGCTGTTGACTACCCGACCAAAGGAGAATCTAACGTCAGAACTTTGGTTGTATTCTTCTTTGATTAATTATTAATTAACGACTATTGGTTATGGTTCCACTCTTATTGTTATTTGTGATGATGATGAGTTATATCCTTTCTAACTGATATATAGTTGCATATGCTCGATTTTATGCTTGTGTTTGTGTCGTTTCTTGTATGTGCAGGTGTCTATTCACGGAGATCGTGAGGATTGTGATCTGTTGGAGCAAAGGAACAGGAGCACCACCTCTTCTACAAACAATAGTGTTGGAATCCAGGTAGGCCTTCATCACTGGTCTGTTAATTTGCAATTAGGAACTTCCGCTATAGCATTTGATGATTGTTGCTAGACCCGGTCTGGGCTAGTATGGATCGCCTATATCCGCAGAGGGGATATACCTCCTCAACACTTAGGAAAATCAAATACATTTGTTTGAGGAAACTAAATTTGACCACATTTCCCTAACCAAGGAAGAACAAGACATTTTCCTACTCTCATGGCTAGAAATCATTCCATTAGACTCTAAAGACTACAAACAAGGATATCATAACGCAATTATGGAAGTACATAGACAATATAACTTGAGGAGTAAAAAGACTGCTAACACTCCTCCCAAGAAGGCCCAAAATGATACCCCTTTTACTACTCAGCCTAAAGATGATTCTCAACAGGAAACTTCTAAGAAACAGGATGCAGTTAATAAAGAAATAGAAAAATGAACTAGCTAAACTAAAGATTTATATTCCCCTTACTGAATTAATCAACAAAAATGCATATAGATCACAATTCATAAAAGCCTTGAATATAAAGGAAGGGACTGACACAGTCAATTTGGCTAATGACTGACCTGAGTTATTTTTTGGGCCTGAGGTCAAAGGAAAATATCAGGATTCCTGATAATTAAGGAGTCATAAAAAACACTTAATTAACCAAGAAAAATTGGATGTGTGTAGAATACTTCTACAACCCAAAAAAACACATTTAGGAGAAGATAGAAGGAAAAATAATAACTAGTTCAAGAAGAGCTACCTCAGAAAGGAATTCCAATACACTAATATCTTTAAACGATTATAAATTTGCAGAGGATTTCAGAGAGATTGAAACTCAATCTATTCTTTTTCAGATCTCCTATAATACTTTGAACATGTGCAGAAAACAAGTTATGGAAAACATACTAGAAACATGAGTTCTTTCATAAAGTGGAGCTGGAAGGATTTGATTAGGAATTCTATAATAGAAGTTTTACAGAGCTGAAATATTTTGGCATCAAAAGCAAACCCTTTTACAATGAAAATGAAAAAATATATAGAAAAATAATCAAGCTTATATGTTTCTATTTTTCTGGAATAAAATCTCAATAATGTATCAAAATAAATAATATATCTTGATTAGTTGCAGGAAATTTGGAATTGTTGCAAGTCTTTTGCCTTCAATTCTAGAATTTTTTTTACTGGCACTAATTTTCCTCCTTAAAATTTGGATCTGATCCTTTGATGAGTGAAACTTTGCTCATCAAATGGGTTACTTATTCTTTGACTGCTAAAGGGCTACCTGGAAATATTGGACATGTTCAACTAATCTCTCGAATGCTTTTGAAAACATTTAACCTCTGTTTATTGCTCTTCCTATAATTTTGGGATTTTTTAATCACAAAGTATTTTTCCATTTGTCTTTTGATACTCCAACACTGCCTTAAAAATTCTCAATACAATCTCTATCCAATCTGCACTTATTTCTAACTAATTCCATGATTGTTGGAGTTGATTTAGATAAGGTTGGTCTTTTTTTTACACTAAATCTGCCTAGTGTTGACCTTTGACTTCCATCTCATCACTAACCACTTCGTCCTTCATCTCTTCCCTCTATATATATAGCAAGAATTGTGCTGCATTCAATAAATTACCGATAGAAAATTATCAAATACCATACTAAGGCGAGTTATTATTACTTAAAATACACACTCGAGCCTAGATCATGCAAAGGAAAAACACGAACATTGTTAGCTTGATATATGTGCAGATGGACCCCAATTTATCAATGACAGAAATGACATGATGAAAAATATTCTTGAAATGATCATAGCCAATATGATGCCCATCATCTGTAATAAATCTCACAGAGCATGCCAAATTTCCTCACTGCAATAGGATTTATGTTGCACTGGAACTTTTTGTCTTGATTTTGTCTTCTTTCCATTTTTTGGAATGGCACCAATCAATATGGTCACCAACTGAAAATTGAACTAAGTACCCTTGCCTCGAATGCTTTCAATACAATTGAATACTTCAACCTTTTTCTCAAATGAAGTCGGGATCAATTTTAAATCTGATGTAAAACAAAGTCATGTAACTGCACTCTTCACAAGGTTTATGCATGTAACATGAACCTCTCATATTTCCCAACAATGCTGAAAAAAATCAATTGCATTACATATGATTATTTTCCTCAAGGCTTTCACAAAAATAATTCTCGTCTCTAAACTTCAATAAAATTAGTCTTCCAATGCAATCACCTCGCAATCTTCAATGTTCAATGTCATTTCCTTGATACTTCAGTAGATAGAATGCAACAATGTTAAAAATTAACCACATGATGAGTGGATTTTGGCACTTTTTCAGATTTTGTTTGTCTTTGATTTTCCTCGAATATATATTTTTGTCTTAGAAGCAATGTTGCTTGTGACCTTTTATTTTTCAATTGATCAAGCTGAAATGAATTGAGTTTATTGTCTCTTTAGTCTCCTCTATAATGTACTGAGACTTCCTATGATGCTTCATAAATACTTGCAAGCTTTAACTGAGGGAAGATATTTTATTCTCCCTTCCTTCTAGACTGTAACAATCTGATGATGAATGTTTTTGTGCTCACCCCATCATGAAATATATGAATGATATACACATCAAAGTAAAGCATATAAAATTGAGTAGAGAATTTCTCCACTGCATTTCCTTGATCTAATTCAAGAGAACAGTGTGTGCACTTCTCAACACAAACATGGTTACTCATACAAGATTGATCAAAGGAATTGCCTTACTCTAGAACACATCCCCAAAAACATACAAAACATTTACAACCACACACAGAAAGACCCTGCTTCAATTTTGGTAGGGCTAAAATTACCTCCAGTTGCAACTTTTGTATATCATTATATCCAGAAAATCCTGCATTGTTATTGCAAAGCCACTTTTGAACATGATCATGTCGTCTCTTAGTTAATGCCCTTAAAAATCCCTTAAATTTAGAGTGCCACATATCACCATTTTTTCCTCTTCTTTCCAATACACTTTCTAGTGTTGATCTGAGACGACACAATATTTCATCATTCGATGTAGATTCATCTAGAGCTGCACGCTCAAGACCTGTATCCTACAAATCAATGCATCCTGCTTTAACAGCAAAAAATAAATTCCTGTGAAGGATATCAATATTCATAGCAACATGCTTCAAATATTCAGGGGACCAATCCTTCGCGGTTATCTGGGCTATAACAAGTTTTAAATCCCTCAAGAAGGCACAACCACTCTCATAACTATGTTCCATCTCTTCCTTTACAACCAAATCTATATCGCAAGAAGAAACATCAACCATTGATTCATTGATGCGAACAAGTATATTGAAATCAAATAAATCTTATTTCTCTCAAGAAAATTGATTTTTCATCCTTAATCCACTCTAATGCCTCCACCTCCATCTTGATCTTGTCGAAATAGATTGTGACATTATCAAGCTTCCAAGACAATGTTGATGCAACCCACTAGGTATTAAGATGATTGGCTATTGCACTTAGTTTGGAATAAAGTGTTGTTGTAGCCCGAATTAATTCCATCTTTTTGGTTGGGAAACCTTCAAACTTCGCAAAAACCTAGGTTTCGTCTGTCAGCTCCTCAATTTGAAGTTAAACATAGTGATGAAACTTCAAAAATTCAGTGAATTCACCCATATTTCTTGTTTCAAAGCATTTGATATCATGATTCATCTCCATAATCAGGTTGGCAAAGCATTGTACATCTTCTAGATGTCCACTGAAAATATGATGCCCTGCACTTCTAGTTATTTTTGCTAGGGCTTTAGCCATGCTTATGTTATCACAAATCAATTTTCTGCGAGCTTGTGATGATTTTCATGTTTGGCCAGCTCCCTCCACATTACCCTTCAAAACTCTATAGAGGTTACCTATTTGACTTGATCTCTTCATCTTTGTATTTTATCTCCTTGGGCGCAAAGCTTTGATGGCATTCAAAGGTGGTGGAGGTGGGATGTGAGTTACCAGAAATCAAAATTTCTGGAAGGAAAAGAAAAGGTGGAGTAAAAACATTAGCAAGAGTATTAGGCTTCATTGATTTTTGGTTGCTCTCTGGAAAAAATGATGTGGGGGTGAGTGGATCTTCACTATAAGCCTTGCTTTCTAGATTTAAACCATACCAAAAACCCTCACTTTCTAAAAGTTGTGAAGATTCTAAAAATTCTGAAATCTCATATGCTGCCTCTCGCTGGCATTCATCATCCTCATTCATTCAAGTACACGCCTTGCCCTCCTACTTATATCATCCATCTTCTCAAAAATCTTTTAACTTAGTTGTTCTAGATTGGAAGAAGCATCACATGGCTTTTAACAATAGCCTTGACTTCTGTCATTCTTAGAATTAGTTCTCTTCATAGAAGAAATGGATGCGCTAGGCACTAAAGAATGTTCCTTTCCCTCAAAGCTTGCATCATTTTCTCTCCTTTCTTCAAAAAAAACTATTGGCCTTACAAGCAAAGGAGTCTATGAAACTATCTTTTGTTGCTAGAAGTGTCTTGTAAATTGTTGTAATCTTTGCATGTCATTAGGACGTTTGAAATGATAGATTTACAATGCTAAAGGATGTTCAACCAAAATCAATATCAAGACAAAGATAGGCTTCGGATATCCCTCTGAGGACACAAATGAGAATGTTGAAGGTAATTTATGTGGAGACTACCTTTGAAGTGCTTCCATGGTGTTGGATAATAACCTATTGCACAGCGGCCATTTCTGCACATGCAGCAAGACCGCTTAGCAAAGCCACTCGATTGGGCTTCAATCCCATCGATTGCATTTGACTAAACAACTCCAAAGCTTCATTGGCATACCCATTCTAGAAATACGTTGAAATCATTTTACTCCATGAGACTTTTCGCCAAGCTGATAGGCTTGAACATTGTACGTTCTTACTTGTAGGTAGAAACCTAAAGCCTGGAACATAAACAAGTAGTTTTCATTCTCATGGAGAAGATAGATGGTGTGCATTTGAAACATGGCCAGACAAGGATTTTATTGCCACCTTAAACCCTACTTGGCAGAAATAACCTTTGTGTTGTCCTGAAACCACCAGCAGATTTTGAAGGGGGTCGATTATGGTAACGGGTTTTAGACCTGGGAGGACCGAACTCCTCCTACTGTTGCCATGTAAGATCAAAGTGGTTTTAACAAACAACTTAGTTCGGACCCCCCTCCTCCATTAAATTTTGAAAATCTTGAGGGGGTCTGAAATTAAATATGTGCCTTACTTATTGTAGGCATCTCTCATCACTGTTGAAACCTGCATACTCTTTATCTCGTAGCTTGGCATGTTATTTAATGCGCTTCCCAATGAATAATGAACTTTGGTATATAACTTGGAGATTGGATACTTGGTCTAATAATTTTAACAAAAAAAATTATAATAAATAAATAAAATTTATAAAAATATATATATAATATTTCTATATATTTTACATTTATTAAAATATCATCATTTAACAATAACAACTTTATAATTGTCTCAAAAGAATTGGGCCGGGAACAACTGCCAAATTGCAAAATAAAAAATGTAATTTTCAGTGTACCAAAATATGTTACAACATTGGCTGCAATGGGGACTACATCCCCCTGTAGGATGCAGAGAACTAGTAGACCATATGCCTTATGTGTTGGGATGGAGTCATACCATAAATCTATGACCTGAAGCTGCAATCTGAAACCATACTACTTGCACTAATCCAGAGACTATTTCACACTGAAATCTGAAAACTAAAAACTACTGAAGTGAAAGACTTGACACTGCAAATGAAAATAAGCACAAGAGTGCCTAATTCATCAGGCTAAGGAGTCAATTAGTTAATCAACAATAATTTTACTCATTTTAATCCCTTGGAAGTCATTTCACTCAACCAAACCAAACTTGATATTGCAAACTTGAAACATAACTGAAACAACTGTTGATCTACTGCACACTGAATCTAAAAATAACTAATCAATGTGACACACCTATATCTAACTGAACTAAAAAACTTTACACTATTATGTGTAATATACTTTCCAATGTAACCAAGTGAGGAGTGGTTTTATTAACAAACCACATTGCCAGTAGCTGAAAATCTGAAAAATATATATAATATAAAATTCAAGTTCCATGGAAACTTATACTCACAAGTGAACTTTGGGAGCTGCATCCTCTGTGAAAATATTATATTTCTGATCATGGCTGAGAGGAAAAAATATATTCTATTTTCTTCAAATATCAATGAGCCTTGTGTAGTTGAGGCCTTGAAACGGTGGGATCGATAACCCAGTGGAATCGCCATATGACCTCAAGGTTGTGCACGTATCTTCTACCTCAAGTGCACACAGGTTCTTGACTCGAACCCCGGCCTTCTTCACTTATCCAGTGGCTATGTGTCTTGAGAATGTGTTTCCTTTGCCGGAGATCAAATCATAACTACAGTCTTCCAAAACTGCAACAAAAAATGTGATTTTCCTTTAGGCTTGGAATGAACATGACATCCTTGAGTCTACAAGAGGATCCTAACTCCCTATAAAAGGTGACTATACCAATCCCGGTCACGTTGTACCTTCCATCATCCCCAAACTCAATATTCATCTAGAGATCTTTCTCCTCCAGGTCACTGAAAAAAATCTCTACACCCATTCATGTGGAATGAGGCACGTGAATCCAAGTACCACACACTCCCCATCAAAGTGTTATCCATGCATGTGTTAAGGGTGAAATCTAGCTAAAACTGTGAATCCAATGCTTCACTTTTTGTTGCTAATACAGACTCCTTGTTAGAATTTTTGTGTAGACACTTAGTAGCATAGTGCCAAAATACATAACAATTGAAGCATTTAATTTTGGACATGTCTTTTTTCTTGCCCTCTTGGCTATATTCAGCCTCACCTTGGGACTTCTTTCCCTTGGCCTTTCATTCCTTTGCTGAATAGAGAAACTTCCACTTCCTCTTCTTTGGATGAGGTTCCATATTTGGTATTCCGCCTTATTCCCTTTTTGTACCAAATCAGACCATAAGTGTTCCCAATTTGGTAGTTTCTCACCCCCATTCACTGAATCTTGTTAGTTATGCCAAATCTTGGGAAGGCCTAGAAGGGTTAGGCTTACCAAGTCATCTTCTACAACATTAACACCAGCTCCGCCATGTTCATCATGACATTGTGCGAACCTGCTTAGATACTATGGAATAGTGTAAATCTTCTACATCTTGATATTCCAAAGTTTATCCTTGAGTGTCAGCTTCTTGTGGTCACTATTATTCTCAAACAATTTTGGCAGTGCTTTCCACATTGCAAACGGAGTTTCGTTTATTTGGATATTTGAGGCAATGTGATCTTGTACTCCCTCCAATATTATTATCCTCGCCTTGGCTACATCTTTCTTCCAGTGAACAAGGTTTTGGGCATTAGATGCCTGTGGTTTTGAAACATTTGTACTTATGTATTCTAGCAATCCATTTTCATCTAATACCGCCTCCATGTGATCCTTCCATGAAACAAAATTAGAGGTGCCTTCCAAGGCATACTCTAGCCTTAGTCCATTGAAGGCCATATTCTCAGCACTGAAGAAATATTGCTCCAGTGAACTCCAAATTTGAACCTCCTGAGAAACAACTTCGAAATTCCCGCTCTGATGTGAACCATACTCTAATACCATGTAGAAATTAGGTTGTAGATTTGAAACTTCTCATGAAGTTTTAATCAAAATCACAAGACACAAACCTACTCTACTGCTCTAAGGACATTAATTCACAATTTAGAATAAAAATCTCAGACATGAAAGAAGAAATAACACACATGCAACAAGTATTTTTATCTATGGAAAGCTATCTGCTAAAAACCCCAATGTATGCTTGCATTAATCAAATGAATAGAGATGTATTACAATTTCTATGCTCAATTGAGAACACCCTACAAGTGCATAACCTATCTCTCTACTCATTGAAGGCCTCTGACCCGGACTTAGTCAAATTTGTCCTCTGCTTGAGCTCCTATTTCCTTACGCTATTCCTTGAGGAATTAGCCCCTATTATTTAGGAAAATCCTCAAATTGAATTACGCAATTCCTTAGGTTAATCATCTAACTACATGCAACACATGTACACTCAAGACTAGTCTAAACCTCATGTTGCGCTGCCTTGGAATCTCCACCAAACCTGGGGAACTTGAATTCTCTGCATGCATTAGATATTTTGGGTTGATTAATCAGTTAATTGGATGATCACTAAGTTTGACTAAAGTCCCACAGCAAAACTTGACCCTCCACTAGTTCCTCCAACAGTTGAAACTAGTTTAACTAAAAACAACCTTAGATAACTGAACTTGACTGCTACAAATTAGAAATCACACATGCTTAGCTGAACTCTAACTCCTCCAAATATAATTTACTAAGTAAACTGGGTGATGCAAGCCATGTCACACAAGTTAACATCATCCAAGTTGTCTGATGATCTGGAAATTTGAATTTTCTCAATTTAATCAATGTAAAATCAAATTGAGAATTTCTTGCTGCATTTTTCAACACTAAATTGTTATTTTCATTCCGCAGATCAGTAGAGTAGAATTGTATCTTTTTTTCCGATATGAAATATTGATCAGTTGCAATTTCTATCAAATTTCTACGTGGTGTCAGATCCTTGAAATCATATTAGAACCATTATTTCAAATTTTTTCCTTAGGACTTTCGAAGTGGCAGCTTCAGTGCAGCAGTTTTTCTTCGGGATCGAGGGAATCTCTTTCAATGAACTGAGATTGGAGAATGCCCTGGAGTGTAGCTCGAATTTCATAGCTGAGAAGGATCGAATGGAATTAGTGCTCGATGACAATGGTATGTTAAAATATGTGAAAGCTAATACTGCAAAACCTCCACAGTCGGATGCACAGTAGTTAACCTAGTGGAAGAAGGATGTTGCAAAGGCGAGAAGAATTATTCTGGAAGGTGTGAGAGACCATGTAGTTCAAATCACTTTGGAAAATAGACACCATTTTCTGTGTGGAAGACGTTGACTAAGCTATTCCAAAATATCAATGACCATAGAAAATTGGCCCTGAAAGACAAACTTCGAAACATAAGGATGTAGAAGAATGATAATATTCCACAATATCTCTCAAGGTTTACACAAGTTCAAGATGAGCTTGGAGGGTTTAGGTTGAATGTTGCAGAAGATGACCTGGTGAGCCTAGCTCTTATAGGCCTTCCAAAATCCTAGTACAGTTACCAAGACTCTTTAAATGGAAGGGAAAAATTACTAAATTTGGAAAGGTTGAGGTCTGATTTGGTTCAAGAATGATTCAGGAGAAATACCATAGATAGAGTAACATCCAAAGAAGAGGAAGAGGACTTTGCTAGTTGGAAAAGGAATGAAATCCAAGGGAAAGAAGTCTTAAGGTAAGGTTAAGTAGCCAGAATAATGGTAAGAAGAAGGATCTAAGTAAGATAAAATGTTTTCACTACCATGAATTTAGACACTATGCAAAAAAGTGTCTACAAAGGAAATCTAGCAAGGAGCCTGCAACAGGAGCAGGAGGAGATGCCTTGGATTCTTAATTCAAACTATATTTCACCCTCCTTGGTTTCTTGTCTAGCACAGTAAGAGGGATTGATTGGTACCTATATTTTGGTGTCTCTTACCATATGACAGGAAACAAGGAATTTTTCAATACCCTGGAAGAGAAGGATCTCCATATGCATATTGAATTGGGGGATGAAGGGAGGTACAATGTTTCAGGAATTGGTATTGTAACCTCTAAGAGGGATTCTAGCTCCCATCTTTGCCTTAAATATGTTATGTTTGTACCTGGGTTGGAGAATAAGTCGATCTCTATAGAAATATTGGAGGATAGAGGCTATGATGTTATTTTCAGAAAGGGGAAAGCCTTTCTGAAACATGTAGCTACTGAGAGAGTGAAGCAAATTGGATTTAGAGTGAAAATTCTCTACAAGCTAGAGGTATATTTTTCCATGCATGAAACTATACCTCCAAGAGTGAGGTAGGGCAATGTAGAGTATTAGTCCCAGAGTGGTAGATATTTGGGCAAGGTCCATTGAGGTGTCCTCCTCATGGATCATTACCTTGCTTCAAGGGCCCACAATATTCAGTATCAGAGGGATCAGTGTCAGTTGGTGCAATCAAATGTTGAGGAGCACATAGCAGTGTTGATAGCAGTGCAAGAAGCACAGTGCAAAATCAACATCAGTGTAGTTTTTCCCAATGGATAATTGCAGAGATACAGTTGATGTATTATTTCTTTTTTTATGCTTCTCAGTTGTAGTTGTTGCAATGGAAACAACAACAATGAGAGGTAGTGCTATAGTACATTCCACGGGTGTTGGATAGGGGTGGTGCAAAATACCTTTCTTGCTAAGAGGGAATATTAGAAAGTGCAGTAAAAAAGGCTTAATTTGACTTTAACCTTAGTCAAATTGATTAAATTGAATTTCCACATCAACATGACAATTTGGAGGCATTTAACTAGTGTGACATGGCTCTTGTCACTTAGTTAGCTTAGTAAATTCAACTTAGAGGGCTTGGAGTTCAGTTATACATGTGTGATTGCTAAATTTTAGTAATCCAATTTAGTTATTTTCAGTTGTATTCAGTTAATAGGCCTCTAACTATTGATAGAGTCAATTGTGCAGTGGGACAACAGTCTAACTCAAATATTTGTTAGTTAACTGATCAATCAGATCAAAATAGCTAGTGCATGCAAGGAATTCAAATTCCCTAGCTGAAGTGGAGATGACAAGGCAGTGTAACATCAGTTGTAAACTAGTTTTGAGTGTACAAGTGTTGCATGTAGTCAGTAATCAATCCTTGAGAATTTCACAATCAATTTGAAGGAAATTCCTATCTTTTAGGGGATAATTTCCTCAGGATTTGTGCAAGGAAATAGGAGGCTTGGTGGGAAAATAATTAGCTAAGTGTTGGCCAGAATTTCTCAGTTGAGCAAAGAGAATAGTTATTCTTTTGCAGGTTATGCTCAGAGTTTCAGCTAGCAATTGTAATAGTTTCTCTATTCATATGATTAATGCAAAGAGGTTTGAGGAGTTTTTCCCAGTTGGGTTCCCCTAGAAATCATTGGGTATTTTTTGTTTTTCTTATTGCGTGTCTATGCATGTTGTTCTAAATTGTGATTTTCATTCTACAGATCAGTAGAGTAGAATTGTGTCTCTTGTTTTTCAGTTTGAAATCTTGAGGAGTTGCAATTTCTACAATCGCAACTATGTACAAGATGATAGGCGATATTATTATTGATGGGTGCAACAATTTTGTTGTTCCTAAAAGTGGAGCAGAAAGTCTTGTACTCTTTGGAGAAAATACTATGTTATGGCATAAAACATTGGGACATATTGGAGAGAAGAGCCTTCGAATACTACTTCGTAATGGTATGGTAGAAGGTATGTCTAATTTCCCTATGGATTTTTATTTTTTTGAACATTGTATTTATGGGAAGTAAAATTGGGTGAGGTTTTCCTCTGGTGCTAAGAGGGTAGAAGGAATATTATAGTGTGTGCACAGCGATGTGTTTGCACTGTGTCGTTTCCATCAATGGGTAAATTTGAGTACTATGTCCCATTTATAGATGACTTCTTGAGGAATAGATGGAAATATTTCTTCGGGAATAAATATGAAGTCTTTGACAGTTTTAGAGAATTTAAAGATATGGTAAAAAATTAGATAGAGAAGAAAATTAAGGTGTTGAGTACAGATAATGGTGGAGAGTTTTTCAAGAAGGAATTCAAAGAGTTTTGTAAGAAGTGTGGTATAGAACAGTAGAAGAATACTCCATATACATCTCAACAAAATGAAGTTGTCAAAAGGATGAACAGGATGTTGATGGAAAAGGTGAGGAGCATGCTCAATGGTATTGGGTTAGGACATGAATTATGGGTAGAGGAAGTGGATATTGCAAGTTATTCGGTAAATAGATCACCTTCACCAACGTTGGATGATAAGACTCCATGAGGTATGGACCGGAAAGAAACCCTCTCTTTCACATCTCAGGGTATTTGGTTTTGATGCATATGTACATGTTTCAAAGGAGAAAATAATTAAGTTGGATTAAATCTTGTGCATTGTGTTTATGTGTTTTTTTGCTAGTTATTAATTCTCAATATTTTTTATTGTCGCTTCAGTAAATTTTAACATTCCCCCCTTAAACCTTGACTTAGGTGTTCCTTGACTAAATCCAACCAAACTTGCCAAGTTAGCCCCACTCACTCTAGACCTTAACCCCATCAAAATTTATACCCAAGATGTTTGTTAACCCGACATGCCCCCTATATCCTAGGTCTAACACCAAACTTTACCAGAAATTTTCCTGGGGTACATATGCGTTACCAAGTCTTACAACAATGTTCCCATTTACATTAACTTTAAACTCAATTATAACATTTTTTTTCATTGTTGCCTTGACATGTATTCCAACATTCTTCTCACCTTAGTACACCCAATTCTCTCTTCTATAAAGCTACTTATTTTCCTTACAAACTTCTTAGTTGTATGATCATATTGCAATTCCCATAGTCTTCATTATCATCAATATTTCTATGTTCAAAGAGACTTTGTTAAAAGAATGTGACCACCACAAATCCACTCACATCCACCATGATCGAAAACACCTTCAACGCATTGAAAAATTTGATATATGTGGCCTACACTCACATTAGCATCGTTTGCCTGCTTACATTGGTCTATATCACTACTTCACCACCATAATCCCACTGTCACTTTCATTACAATAATCTCCTTGTGGGTCATTAATCTCTTCAATGTAGCAAAAAGAGCCAGTCTCATGGGCAACATGTGGAAAGAATTCAGCGAGCTCTATTTTGGCAATGTCAGAAGATCCAGGGGTGTTGAACCCAGAATAGGCATTGGAAACACTTGTGAAACCATCATATGTGTAGAAACTCCTTCCACTGCACCCACTGTCTACTATTGCTAGAATGTTTTCAAAAAATTCCTAATTATGATCAATGCGATGCCATTACCAATGTTGCTTCCACTATTGTTGTTGTAGCAAGACCCTTCTTTGCAACTATCTCTATAGTAATCGTTTTTGAAGCCACAATAACCATATTTGTGTAGCACATTTCGCTGGAACACCTACCATCCATATATCTCTCATCTATGGTGGTTCATGATAGCACATGACTCCACCATTGCTAATTGGAATACTAACTGCTATCATTTCTAGCTCAGAAGCCCACTGGCACAATCTCTACGTTGCCCATATGCTTCTTACGGATCTCCACGACCATGAGTTTATTGAAGGAAGTGTAACTAGGTTCGATCTTCATAATGACGTGATATTTGTAAATGATGAGATAAAATTAACAAAATTATTTTTGTATGCCTTGTTGCATGGGTTTCATGAGCAAGAGGTTTATTTGTTAGTGGCTCCCATTGAGAGCCTTAGGATTTATTATTAATTCATAGAGTCAATGTCATGCATGAAGGAGCTCTTCTTGAGCCTATGTGTAATATATACAAGTCTATAGAGAAGTCTAGAAGCCCTCCACTAAACAAGAACATTCATCCTCTTCTTGATGTCGGCCTCAGAATGTATATAAATGTCAAGTCGGCTCACATATGGAGACACATCCTTTCGATGGACATGTCGGCTCAAATACAAGGACAAACAACTATATAAAGGAGCATGTACTTTCGCATTTACACAGTGAGATCTTCGCATACATATTTGAAATTTTGGATGGAAAAACAGTGAGACACTTCGGATAGGAACAGCAAAGAAAGTATGAGATTTCGAATGGGAGACAGAGATCAGGATTCGGATCTCTCTAAGGCTTTTGGATGGATGAGACAGTAAGGATCTCGCTTACTACAGTGCTCGCTATGAAGATTAGTTTTGGGTGACATTGCAGCGATATCTTCCTCACAGTCTTGGCACATACTATAATATTGATGTACATATCACTATAGTTGAAGAAAGGTCTTGGTGTTGTAAGATCTTAATAACATGAAGGTGTTGTTCTAGTTGAACAGACAGTTTGAATGAGGCCTCGATGTTGTAAGATCTCAATGATTTCAAGGTGATATGATTAGTGTTATAATGATTAGTGATGGAAGGTGCTATATGATGCAGCTAGGAGCTACATGATGCATCTTGGATCTAGTGACAGTATAAAAATATCAAAGAATCAAGGAAGAAGGATGACTGTGTCTTGGTTTGTGTAATGCCCCACTTAAATCTTATCCTACAAATTTTGTTAATGTTTACATTATCTGAAAATATTGAGAAATATAGGTCTAATATAAAATTCATGATTTCCATTATTTAAATTCTCCACTTACCTTCTCAATTTGAATATTGGGTAGAATTTGGTCTCCTTCCATTATTTCAAAATGTATGTATTCATTTCACATTACCCAATGTACCCTCACATTTATTAAGGAGAAGACATGGTCCTCTCCATGTAATTACATTTCACATTCCCCCATGTACCCTCACATTTACTTGGGAGAAGACATAGTCCTCTCCAACTCATTGTCAATATATATATTCATTTCACATTACCCAATGTACCCTCACATTTATTAAGGAGAATACATGGTCCTCTCCATGTAATTGCATTTCACATTCCCCAATGTACCCTCACATTTACTTGGGAGAAGACATAGTCCTCTCCAACTCATTATCCATATATATATTCATTTCATATTACCCAATGTACCCTCACATTTACCAAGGAGTAGACATGGTCCTCTCCATGTAATTACATCTCACATTTCCAAATGTACTCCTAGCTTACTTGGGAGAAGAGAAGTCAACTATAGGGATGGGTGAGAAGTGAATGAAATTAATGAGAGGTGGTTGAGATGGAGAAGGGAAGGAGGGTATAAAAAGGGAAGGGGGAAGGGAGAAAAGGGGGGAGTTTTTGGGAGGTTTTGCTTATGATGGTGGGGGTTGGTTGTGATTGTTTGGACTTGTTATGATTTTGGGAGACCTTGGAAAACTATGGAGGTTTCTTGGGTTTGAGAGGAGGAAAGTATTGTTATCTGGTTTTGCACATTCTTCTTGAGGACACACTATATCTGGTTGGACTTGGGCACGGAGGGCTAGGGAACCTGTGGAGGTTTCCTGGGCTAGGAATTTGTTTCCTAGTTGGCTGGGAGGTAAATCCGGTTGGGTCGGGGAGAAGGAGTGTTCAACTGGAGCTATAAGACAAAGGTATCATCATCAACCACCAGAACAGGTATTTTTCCATGGACTGCTCTTGTTAATTTGATATCAATGGAATGCTCACCTTAATTTATGTTGCTTATGATAAAATGATAAGATGTTAAATGTTTAAAGCTTTGTGGGGAAGGTCAGCAAGCTCCTTTTATTACTTTTAAATTAACAGGAAAATAGATCTATTAGTGTATAATAGATTGAGGCTCTAATAATTGGAATCGGGTTCTTACACATGGTATCAAAGCTTTGGTTCAAAATCTAGACTCAAAGCCCACTAAACCCAAAATATCGCTAGAAGGAGGGCTTGAACCTCTGACCTTGTAGCTGTTAAGCTGTTGTGGTTAACACCTTTGGCATTGTCTTTTGAGCTGAAACAAGAAAATGTCAGTTAAATGTCATTCATTCAACACATAAAATTATTAGTCACCTAGCAAAACAATCACTAATCCGTCCTCAATCCCTTTTTCTTATTGAAGTGGAAAGGAATTGAATCTTCAATATCCCTCTATACTGTCACCGTAATGAGTTAATTCTGGACTACTGCTTTACTG
>APFE031049856.1:410430-455822 GCA_000404065.3 Pinus taeda
ATATCATCAGAATTTATACTGTGGCAGTCCGAAGTAACAAACTTCGTATATTTCAGAGATGAGGATATTCAATTCTGCTAGACATTAGAGATTTTCAAGGTTGCAAACCGCTACAGGAGGACATCCTTTAATGCTATAAATATGCAATGAACATACTTCAATAGCCACAGGGATCTGAGGAAACTCTAGGCTACTAATTACATAGTTGTCCACACAGTTCCGTCCTAAAAACTAAAACAATGTTGCAAGGAGGATTTGTTGTTGCACTAAAAACCGTCCATTTTAAGCTTGGAATTTAGGGCAGTGATCTGCATTAAAAGAGTTTATCCCAATAAAACTTCAATAATTATGCCATGGATTCAATAGTGCTGAAGCTCAAAGATGAAGATGATTTTTGCTACTTTAATTGCATTAAGACTTGGTTATGAGCAGGATATGCCCTAACTGGCTGATAAGAAGGGTTGTATGAAAAGTTTCTTCAGCCAAGCCTTCATTCAGAACTCGGTCACTCCACCTGAAATATACTAGGCCTAACGAATCCCCAAAAACCAACCAAAAATAAAATATCCACGCTTCTGATCTTACGCAATCCCCTCAGGGGCCAAGATAGTATATTCAGAGCTTCAATAGACGATCATCTTATTTGCATACTTTCTATATGATGGAAGGTGATATCGATGCTCTTTTATAGGCTTTCCATGAATAGGAAGAGGCTTCCAAAGGAGAGCCATTGGAGGAACCTTAGGAGGGTATTCCCTTTTAAATTTAAATTTTATTCATCTTTTAGCCCAAAGATGGGTCGTTTGCCCATTTGGAGTGAGAATTTAAGGTCTTTGATGAAGTCCAATGCTTCTTGTAATTTCAAACATTGATATTTTAACCACAACCTTGAAGCAAACTCTTCTTTCTTGCTTTGCTGGCCCATGTAAAGGTGTCACATTACCATGTTTTTGGGGTTTTTATCACAAACTTAGTCTTTTAACTTCACAACTTGATTGACAGAATAGAGATGCCACTGCAGTTTTCCAGAATAAGGTTGAACGTTTTGAGTGGCAAATTCTTTCACTAGTAGTGAATAAAGCTTGGAAAACGAAATTCTTTGGTCTTGAATTGTAATTCCATTAAAAGCACATGCAGGGTACAAAACATAAATTCTTCTCGTAAAGCCAGTCTGCTCAGCTACCCGTTTCCCTCATAAGATAAGCACATGTTGGTCTTGGGTTCTATCACAGGTGCACGGGAAATGTCTCCATTATTTTGAAACTTGTGAACAGACCTGGTAAAGCCCTTATAGCTGGAGGTGGGTTACTTTTTTCATTTTATTTATCTTTTTATTTTTATTTTTGAAGGGGGTGGGGATTGTGTAGAAACAACTTTTCTAGGTTGAATTCTCTAGTATGATTCCTTCAGCCATGGATTTAGTGAATCTCTGACTCCATCCAGGGTCAACTTTATTCTGATTTTCCATGGGGTTGGTCATAGTTCAGAGTTACTCATAACGTGGTCCGTATGTTTCTATGGTGAATTCTTGATTTGCACTGATGCTTTGTTCCTCACAACATTAGTTCATTTACTTTCTGGGTGGGAAGATTGAATTTTTCATTTTCAATATGGAGAAGTGTCTGTCGGCAATTTCAAATGCTTCTCATTGTATGTATGGCCTAGCTAGTTATGCACAAGTTGGATCCTATAATAATGTACTCATCTGCAATTAGTGAAATATGCTTTATCAGTTTGATTCAGCAGTGAAGGTAGAAAGCTTTCATAAATTTCAAATCTGGCAAATCTTGTAGACAAATTGCAGATCTATTATGAGTTTTTTTTTCATTTCATCTCCCATATTAATTTTTGTTGTTTCTTTGGGTTTTACCTAAATGTGTGTTTTGGTGTGGAAATGCCACATTGTTTGCATACAAGAAGATTCAAAAGACCTATCCTTTTAGGACTTGTTGCCTTGTTTGGTCATTTTATCACTTTCAAGCCATTGCTTTGGGTTGTTAATGAATCTGTATAAATTACCAAGGCCGGACATTCAGCAATGTTTATAGAGTGTTGTGGATTGCCTGAAGGTTTGCTTTTTAAGTCATGCATATTACTTTTCATATTCTCTTGGGACTCTTACTCAATGTTCATGTCATTTGGGCTTGCCTAGAAGTTGTGTAGGACTCTGAGCACATGCTTTAAAGATGTTAATCGCCTTTGTCATCCATATTACTTCAGGCATATGCCTTTCAGCAGGTTATGTTTCTGCCAAATTTCAGATATCAAAATTACCAGTTATGGTCCATGGCTATCATTTTGGTGTCTTGTATATGTTCTCTCTAGTGACATTTTAATGGTATTGATTGTTTTGGGTTGTTTCTCAATGCACATCAAGTCCTAAGGAAGGACATTCTGCGATTTTTGTAGAATGTTTTGTAACACATTCTAAAAATTATCTTGGGCAGTCTTGTTATTAAAATAATCATCAAAAAGGATTATAGTAGTGAACATCGACAACGATATTTGAAAATGCATCATTTATTTGACACAGCTCATGTGGATCAACATTTCCAATCCTCTAGCACATGATAACATATGTTGTGGCAGAGTATTTCCGCACGGTTTGATAGCCGTTTGAATAATAGGAAGCCAAAACATCCACAGGAACAGTTGTTGCTAGAGGTTCATTCAGCAATTCAATACCTAAGAGCATACTATTGTTAATATATCTGCTCAGAACACAGTAATAGCATTAGAACCTTGGATTATATTTAATGCACTCCTCTATGAAAACATTTAATGATTGCTACTTAATGTAATTACTTGTGACAATCCATAAATATGTGCATTGGAAAATTTGAGTTCCTATATCTCTATCCTTAAAAAAATCAATTTCTAATGAATTTCAGTCTACTAGACAATCAACAATCCGATGTAAAACCCTCTTTTCGTGGCATATAAAAGAACTGGAAGCACAATCTGCATGCTACATACACACCTCGAAGCATGGAAATCAATAACAGTTAAACTTTGGGAAATATGGTCTGAAGAGTTAGACCAGTCAGTAGATCCATATCTGCTGGCACTATGCTCCATTCCATTTTGTGAACCAGGTGCTGCGTGGAGGTCAACAATAACCTTTAAACCATAATGATCTTCCCATTTAAAAGCATTATCGAGAGATTGTAAAGATCCTCCTACGAAAGGTGTTGGTGGATTCGGATCATATGCATTCCACCACCCAACAAGAATTTTAACAGTATTTATACCATTCCTGGAGAGGAATTTGAAATCCTTATCTGTAATAAAGCTGCTTCTATGTCTATGGTAAACTTTCTTTGCTTTATCACTGCCATATCCATTTGCAAGCTGGTAATCTCCATGCAAATCATTGGCAACTATAATCATATGGAAGGTTGTTGAATTGTCATGCCACCCAGGATCTCCTTGGTAATCTGCTGTAAGCTGCTCCTGGGATTGTGCCTACATATACATTCCATTGAACACCCTGATATGCACTCAGTTAGGATGTTTATGGTGCCTAATTATGTGGAATGTTTCCCAATCAGCAGGAGAATCTGCTTCTGCAGACATGTTGCCTCCTCCTTCATTTTCCGTTGTTAGGAATTGACCACTAAACACTCTAAGTTGATACATGCCATCTGAGACTCTCCACATCTTGAAAGTCTCCCAGGTAGAAGCATTGTCCAGGTAAATCAGAATTGCACTTTGTCTTTAATGTAATTTATGTTGCCTTTGTCCAACATAAAGGCACATTTTTAAGCATGTATGTCTGAACAATGAATTCACAAGAGGGCTTATTATTGGTATTATGGGTACGACTGTAATGACTATGATCTGTGTGGAATCATTATGGAACTGGTAGGCAGACATGTTTCATTGTTGCTATACCTCGCGTGTATTGCCTGGAATAGTACCATCGCCTCTGTAGTTCAAAGTCTTTGAAGAAATTATTATAAATATAAGCATAGAATTCTGTTCTACTTTTTATAAATCCAAGATAGGATAGCAATGGTTTTTCTTTTAATAAGTGCCAATGACACTAGTGATGTTTTTTGTTCGTTTTTAACAACACCAGATAAATGAATGAACAAGCACACAGATAAACTGTGAAAAAGTAAATGTTATGAAATATATCTTCATTATATTTTTAAGGGTCCTTTACCCTTTCGAAGAACTTGGATTTAAAATTAGGAAAGGATGTTTATACAAGTTTCCTATTTGGTAATGCATTCAGAGCACAAATTTTTGGATCTGGGAAAAAGAATATTGGGTAATGGCCTGACACTGATTTTCAACTGAATTGCATGCTACTTTCTTTGCTGAATTGATTGGTATTGTTAGTTGATCTTGTTCAGTATTTCAATTTTTGTTCATTACACTTATCAAAAACCAATCCTTTATTTATAATAGTCAAGTGCATCATGAATGCCAGTACTAAGCAATTTCTATGCAGCTTTTATCATCTTCAGTTTCAAAAAAATTACAATCAAATAATTGTTCTCATTAGGTTTCACTCTACGAAGGTAATACTTTCGATATGTTCCATTTTAAGCGTTGGTTGGTTGTCAACAAGTCTATCTTTTCTTGCTATTGCAGTAGAAAGGAATAAAACATGCTCCTCCATCAATCATATGCATTGTGCAAGGATTCATGTATTTTAACATTTTTTCTTCTCAAGAGATCTGATAAAATGCCCCTTTCTGAAGCGTTTACTACATGTTCTAAATTTATTAAATTTATGAGAGTGATGTTAAAGAGCGTTTGGGTGATAACATCCTAAGATTGGTGAAACAAGAGTTCAAGTGCAAAGGCTCCATTGAGTGAGGGACACACCTATCCTGTAGTTGCATCTAATGATGCTTGGATTTGCATTGTAACAAAAGAACCTGTACAAGGGGGACAGCAATTTATATCTTGCTTTATTTTATTATTATTATTTTTGTGTCTAGAGGAATAGGAAACTAGGTCAGGCTTGTACTCGTGTGAGTTGGGGTTGATTCCAACTGTTACCAAGGTCCAATATTACCTCTAGGTGCAGCGCACAGCCACAGCACAGGGGTTAAGTGAGGTTTGAAGTTTGAACCAGCGACATCGCAAGGAGTTCCTTCATAGTACACTCTATTGCCAATTGATCTACACCCTTGGGGGCTTTCAAAGAAAGGATATGGGGGTGGGCTTTGATCCACTTATTTGTGCATGGGTCATTGGACCATTTTTAATCTATAGTCTCTTTGGGTGCAAACACATGTTCGACCACTACCTCAAGGTGCCCCCATGGCTTTAGTGCTATGCCCTCACAAGAATTGAACCTTGCCCAACGGTGAAAAGCTCCTTGCTTTCCACCATTGGAACCAACCCATTATTATTTTTATTGGCAGTTGCTTTCTTATATTCCATGTGGCAATTCTGCACCTTCCCAATATGAAAATATATTCAATGAAACAAGACCTATATACAACATTCAATTATTCAAGTTCTGCTAAGAAGCCATGGGTGGGGAGTATCTATTCCACCAAAGATGCCTAGGACTTGCACCTGGGTCCAGTTGTGTTTGCAAATGCAAGCACTAGCACAAGCACGAGTACAAACATAGAACATGTCATTGTAAAGACTTGAACCCTGATGGGGCCAATAAGAACGCCCTGCTTTCACTGACCCAGAAAAGCACCATTGACTTTGCTTTATTATTTTAATGAGTTAGAAACCCTAGTCACAATGAGAACAGTTGAGTATGTGGGCTGACAGTTGGGCCATTAACACAAATTGAGACTCTATAATATTAGGACTCCTAACAAAACACTTTTACTGAATGCTACCACTCCTAACAGCTAGCTCAAGAGTCAAGACTACGGATCTAGATACCAACAGCGTTTATCCTGCTAGCAATAACCAGACAGAGAGAGAGTTACCAACCAAACCAAGAAAAATGATACCCGCTTAAAACACTTCAACAGTAAGGTCCCTTGTACTTTTTAATTCACCACATACTCTCTATAGATTTGAACAGAACAACAAACCAAAAACTCAAGAAAGCAAGTGTAGAAGCTAAAAGGTAGTCAAGGCTAGGAGGAAGAGTTCGGTCCTGAGGGTTATGGAACCCCTTAGCAATTCATGGTCATTGATAAATAAGACGTTTTACTTATATCTGTCTTGTGTTACAGTTGCATGCCTCAAGAAAATCAACAATGGTATTATAGTGGTGCTTGGATCCTATGAACTGGAAACAGTAAAGGAGATACAAATAAGACCAGGGAGAAGTTACCTTCTTAAAACAAACCAAGGAAAATGATACCTGTTTAAAACGCTTCAACAGTAAGGTCCCTTGTGTCCTTTTTAATCCACCACATACTCTCTATAGATGTGAACAGAACAACAAACCAAAAACTCAAGAAAGCAAGTGTAGAAGGTAAAAGGTAGTCAAGGCTAGGAGGAAGAGTTATAGATGCATAAACAAGCTATGTTGATGTATTGAATGACTCCATTGATAAATAAGACGTTTTACTTATATCTGTCTTGTGTTACAGTTGCGTGCCTCAAAAAAATCAACAATGGTATTATAGTGGTGCTTGGAGCCTATGAACTAGAAAGAGTAAAGGAGATACAAATAAGACCAGGGAGAAGATACCTGCTTAAAACAAACCAAGGAAAATGATACCTGCTTAAAACACTTCAACAGTAAGGTCCCTTGTGTACTTTTTTATCCACCATATACTCTCTTTAGATGTGAACAGAATAACAAACCAAAAACTTAAGAAAGCAAGTGTAGAAGTGAAAAGGTAGTCAAGGCTAGGAGGAAGAGTTCGGTCATGCGGGTATTGGAACCCCTTAGCAATTCAATGTGGCCAATATATAAAAACAAGCTACTTGGTTGACTTTTCATGCTAATCAAGCAAGGAGAATTATTTATCTCCAATTTTCATATGGAAGCCCTGAGGCAATCTAGCGGCCAACATTAAACACAGGTAGGTTAGTTGAGGAGGTAGTTAAATAAGTTATCACTTGATGAATAAACAAGCTTATGTTGATGTATTGAATGACTTCATTGATAAATAAGACGTTTTACTTATATCTGTCTTGTGTTACAGTTGCGTGCCTCAAGAAAATCAACAATGGTATTATAGTGGTGCTTGGAGCCTATGAACTGGAAAGAGTAAAGGAGATACAAATAAGACCAGGGACAAGAAGTTTAATGTAAGGCGTGTATATCTGAACCTAGTGTACTTAACTGAGGCAAGTTCCAAGGTTAAATTAGCAATTAAAAGTTATAAATTGAAAGGTTGAGCTGTGTAATATTTCTTAAGTTCAGCATCTATTTATTTAAAATGCTCAGCTTTGGGGATTTTTTTAATTAATATTATAAAAGGACATCAAATAACATCAGATGACAGCCTATACATTTTTCCAAAGACATCAGGATAGTAGGAAATGTTAATTTTCTTGGAACTCTGCAGCTACTTGGATGAATTTAGTATTTACTGGAAAATCAAGGTTACTGAAAACTGAAACCAAGTTTAACTTCCACCAAGATAGAGTTTCTTAACATTCAACATGTAGTGGGAAAAAGTTGAGATAAAAACACATGCACATACAAATTTGACACCAGTGTTTTATCCAGGAAACCTAAATGGGAAAACCTGCTTTCTTTGTTGTGGTCTTCTTGTTGATTGTTCTTTGAGCAAATGAATCTTTTACAATTGAATGCGCTGCTACTGCAGCCAGCAAATAACCTTTGAGAAAGCTCTCAGCTTTACTCTCACTAATCTCAGCTCCACCAATTATTCTCAACCTGTCCCTGCTCTCGGCCTTGAGAAATTGCTCTTGGCCCTGCATTTTGAACTTGACCTACTCACACAATTGTTTCCGGCTGAAGCTAGTTGCAGCTTGCTCCTCGAATTCCTGATCTTGTCTCCACAACCAGTGCGCTATACCAGCAAGAAAGAATCATCAATCTTTGTGCCTTCGTCCTTCTCTTGCCTTAATAGACTTTCAATGTATGCAAGGAGGCTGAGTTCAAATGGCCATTCACACAAGTGCAACGAGTTCCTTTTGCCAGTTAACTGGAGCAAGTCTTAGTTAACTAGCTTGAGTCGCTCCTTGATTTCCTCTAGTTGTGAACTGAGTTAACTAAGGACATAACTCGTCCTCACTGAACTTGTCTTTGAAGTCTTAACTCGTCCTAAATGGACTTGCCTCTGCCACCTCATCCTGAAGAAGATTCCAACGAACTGAAGCTCCAACACTACGCATGCAATCTATTGATGACCATTCCAGTGAACTGGAAATCAACTCATGACAACTTAAGTCTAAATTATGAATTTGCATTCGCACTAGAGAAAGACGATTTGAGGTCTTTACTGGCTAAGGCACAAGCGAAAAGACCTTCCTTTGCTACATTTTCAACAGGAAAGACATTGGTAATTAGAGATCTTTTTATTGCAGATCAAGATGTCTTTACTGGCTAAGGCACAAGCGAAAATACCTTCCTTTGCTAGATTTTCAACAGGAAAGAGATTGGTAACTAGAGAAATTTTTATTGCAGATCAAGATGCATTTCAGATTTAGATGCAGAGGGCGCAATTAAACAAATTAAAATATACCTGGTCTTGTCCTGACTACTTATTTACGAGAAACACAGCATTAGGAAAAACTCAAGTAGCCTGAATTAATAGCAACTTTTTTTTACAGTCTTCAGATTCCATGGTAAGTTCCAAGACAGTGGAGCCATCAAGTGTTGCAGATAGATGCTGCTGTAGATGCCCACAGATGGCCAATGGCAGAAATTGGAGGCCAGAACAACAAAGAAATTCAAGTGTTTTTAAAGGGAGTATGTTTTTGCTGATCCACATGGAAAAACGGGATTTTGTTGCAGGCGTTTTGCAGATCCAGCAAACAGCGACGTGGGCGTGTGCAGAATCGCACTGTGCAGATATGGTTGTCATAGTTGCAAGCCCTATAGGCCAGACCAAATTTGACATAAGCAGATGAAAATTCATTTTATTGAACAGCGGGCAGATGTGTGGAATATTTAAGTAGAGAATTCATATTAGTTTACAGACCATACTACACGCAGACACCAAATTAGGCTTTATGGCACCCAATCAACATTTGAGGCATTTTTTCAAGCTCTAAGCTATTAGAAGACAACTTGGTGGTATTTTATTTCCAAATGGAAGTCCCTCCTGAAAAGTAATTGGTCAGAATTTCCACACCGGACAAGTCAACGTTCAATTGCATTGTCAATGGGGGCTTGGTTGGTAGGTAAAGTTGCGGTAGTGATACCCCCTTTCACCAAGTTACAAATCCTGCCAGTTTCATTTTCACCCTATGTCAGCCTGCATGAAATCAGCATTCATGGTATTTTTTTAAGTTCTAAGAGATTTAGCAGACAACTAGGAGGTAATTTTTTTAAATGTAAGCCCCTCCTGAAAAAGTTAATTGTCAGAATTTCCACACATGGAATGTCCAAACTCAAGTGCATTATCAATGGGGGCTTTGTTTGTTGGTAAAGGCATGGTGGTGATATTCCCCCCCTCTCCCGTCCCCCCCACCCAATGAAGGTTCAAACCCTGCCAGTGACATTTTCACCCGCTGTGGACTAGCACACCTTTGCAAATGGGGCCATTATTGTGGTTTTGCTCAGGTGCAAGTCCTAGGCATATTTGGTAGCATAGATGCCCCCCACTTGTTGCTACTTAAGTGAAGGAGCTTGAGTATTTGAATGTTGTAGGCTGGATTCATTGCATAGAATATAATCCCATATTGGAAGGTGTATGCTTGTCACATTGTGATACAACAAGCATCTTTAAAACAAAACTCAATTGCATAGAATGTTTGGGGAAGAGATGGGTGCTGGATTGAGCCAAAATCTGCACAGTTAAAGGGAAATTATAGAATGGCAAAGCCAGGACGATATGGGAAAATCCATCATTGGTATCATTGGTTTTGGTATCATCAACTCCAGGTTACATCATCTTGATTAATTAAAACCGTCAAAAGAAATTTGGGACAAGTTGAATGCACTGGGTAGGTCAAAATCCATCCTTGAATGTTAGGATCTCCCTAAAACCATTGTCTTTAGGTTCAAAATGACTAGTGGTTGCACCGATAGAAGCAAGATGCATTCTACAACTTAGAATGGATGAGATGTCTAATGTAACATACTAATAAACTAAAATAAAAGAGTAATTGAGGGCCATCATATAAAAAACAAAAAAGGGACTATATTAATAAAATATTTTAAACCAGCTTAGAGATATGTTAACCCTTGATCTTCCAAGCATTGAGAGGTTTATTCACCTCAATTTCCTTTTGATCCCTCTAAACTCTTAATGGATCCAAGGTTACGATGGATTTATGCTGGTGAAAATATGTGAAGTCAGATGAATGAGTTGAGGTCCCTAATGAAACATCTAGCGAAGGCAGGTGTAAAAGTTGATGAAAATACACTAAAGAGATATTATTAAGCACTGTATCCCTAGATTATAGCCATGTGCTAGCCACACTTGATCATTTGCCTTTGCAATCTTTGGAGACCATGATGTCAATGCTTATTGTAGAAGAAAAACAATTGAGTAAAGAGGAGAATACTCCAGAAAATGATCATCTTCCTGAAAGCAAATCAAACAAGAAAATAAGTAAAGGTAAAGTTGCCAACAAAGAGGGAGCACCACATTGCCATTATTGTGGAAAACTAGGCCCCATAGCCCAAATTTTTAAAGTTATAACCATTGATCTTCTCAAATGAAAGGTTAAAAAAAATGAGAAAAAAAGGATAATAGTCATTGATAATAACTTTAAGGAGGAGGACGAAGATGACATTGATGGCGAGACACCTGATAATGATTTCCTATCTTGAATGGTTGTGTTCTCTTGTGTGGGTCTTTAGACGTGGGGGAATATTGGAGAGATTGATTGACATAAACAATTTTCTGGGGGAACTTAGTGCTGTTGGCATAATTATAGCTTTATGAGCATGACAAAACTTGGGGAAAGTGCAACTAAAAATCAAAATTTTGTAAATCATCATTTTTTTAAAATTATAGCTAAGCCTTTGATGTTTTGGGTTCGCTTAGTCTCTAAGTATGTGGCTTGTTAGGATCAAACAAGATTTCTTCAATGGAGATTCATTATTGACATTGTGGTTTCTACTGGCCATGGAGTGGGCTAGGGAGATTGGGCATCAACGTTTGATTTTGTAAATTGATTTCAGAAAAAGCATATGATTGGGTTGATTGCTCCTTTATTTCAAAGATGTTGATTTGTTTGGGTTTTGGCCCCCAATGTTTTGCCATGGTGAATAGTGCATTCACTGATGCTTTGTCAATAGGGCCTTGTCTCCTTGGATCTCTCTACATTACCTTGTTTGTTAGGGTTGTCCTTTTGCCCCGTATTTGTAGGTCTTGACTACAAATGATCTGGTTACTTGTTGGTGGTTGCCCATACTTCTGGACATATCTATGATATTTCTCTTGGATGGCTCTGAGATGGTTAACAACCACTTTGTTGATGACTCTCTCCTCTTGGCTAGGGAAGAGAAAGCTTCTCTTCATGGGGCCCTTGCTTTTTTGGACACCTTTTGCTTTGCCTTAGGTTTTGTGATTAGTGCTCACAAAATATATTTTTGGTTAGTAGGATTGGATGCAACCTTAGACTAGATCGCTATGGCTCAGTCTTATATTCTCCCTATAGTTATCACTCACTATTTGTTGATTCCTTTGGAGTTTATCTATCTCTAGTCGCCTTGTGAGATTGATTTTTACAAACATTGCAAATCAAGCTGCACATTTGGCACCTTAAGGACCTCCCTTTTGTAGGCAAGCTACACGTTGTTGGCTATATTCTTTAGATTTCTCATGTATCTTATGTCTCGTATTGGTTTCCCAACAAGGCACAATTTCATTGACTTCAGTAGATTTTGAGGGCCCATTTGTGGTTTAATTTATGGTGGGGAGTAGAGCATTCCATTAGTTCCATGAGATGTTGTCAAAGGATGAGGAGGGGATGATTTGATTGATGTTGCCACCTAGCATAACATTTTGGCAGCCAAGTGGATGTGCAGTGCCTGAAGGGTTTAGGTCCTTGGTAGATCTTGTTTTAGCATTGAGTGCTTACAATGCAATGTTCAGGGAGAGTCCATTAGGCTTTTAGACCATGCAATATCATCTTGTCACTTCACTCATTTTAGGTGTTGGGCTCCCTCATTTTTTGGAACATTTGGTTAGCTTGGAAAGTAGCTGTAGGTTTGGTATATTTGTTGTGGGAGGGCCACATGGTAGGTTGGGACTTAGCTTGTCAACCTATTGAGAGTTGGAGGATTTAGGGTTCTTCTGTAGCAAAGTTGCCTTACTTCCAATCTTGTATATTAGGCAGGAAGGGCATCCTTTTCAGGGGTGATTTGTGGGACAACGACTCTTGTTCTTAGAAGGAGTGGTGTGATCTTGCTAAGGAGCATGGTTCCTTCCCCTTCATGATCTCTTGATTATGGAGTTGTGATGACTTATCCCATAGATCGAGTAATTTTAAAGTGAACAATGGGATCTCCGGGTCATTTTGGAGGGATTGGAGTTGGTCATTTGGTTGTCCATTTTCGTAGTATGATTCTCATCATATGTATTTTGTGCTTCATCACACATCTATTATCCTTGGTCCTTAATTTATGTTGGCTCTTGATGGATTGAGAGGATGGATAGATTCGTCTCTTGCACAATGTTTTATCAATTTAATGTTCTTATAAGTTGAGAGCTTTTACATCATTGGTGATATATTAGGGGGTTCTCTCCAAGATTAGGTTGGCCAAAAGTGTACTCTTTGATTTCCTCTCTCATGTTTGTTAGTGTGCAAACACAATTAAATAGATCTTTTGGGAGCGTTATTTTGTCAAAATAGTGTTGGAGGTTTCTTGAAGATAAGTGTTTTAGGGTGCTTCAAGGTAGGGTTTGTTGGCAATGTGCAATGTTTGGTGATTGTTGGTTTCAGGTTCCTCTCACATTTGTAAGGCTTTTGCATTGTTTGAGGGTCTTTGCTATATTTATTCATTGAAAAATTAGGTGTAAGGTTGTTTTTGTGCATGAGGCTATCTCGTTGTCTTCCTTTTGTTTGATGTGGTATAATGACATATGATATCAACTTCTAGACAACGAAGAAGTTTTTTTAATAAAAGATGCTTGTTCTATGGATGCAATTGACTATTTTTGACTTAATTTAATCTCTTATTTTCGAGGAAGAGGTTATGAAAAGCTTTGTAATATCTTTTTGAAAATATTATCGCAAAAGCAACAAAACCATTTTCTTTGACAATTTTTTAAACTTTTAGTTTGTGATCAAAGGAGGTAAAATAAAATGTGCTATTTCGTGTTGAGGGGATGTTAGAGTGGTAACACTCAATACAAATGTTGGTATGTGTCCTAAGGTTAGAGGGTTACAATAAATGTCAATGACCTAACACTAAGTATAGGTTAGTTTAGTACTTAATCAAAGCATGAATTAATGTATAAAATGAGCTGATGGTGATGTATTGAATACTCCATTAATAAATAATACATCCTTCATATATATATCTCTGCCATTTTACAGTTGTTTCTCTAAAAGACCAATTATTATGCTTATCCCTTAAGATGAGTTGGAGGAGCAAGTATGGTTTGAAGCGACATTCTATTCTTTTGGTTTTTGTTAACAATGTTGATAACATTGACGATTTTCGATATGTGCTGAAAATTCTTGATTTTTTTCAACTAGATGATTTTTTAGCCTAAAAAATTTGTGATATTTTTAGACTTTTTTTGTGGCTTATTAAAAAATCACGGTCTTGAGTCTTAATGCCTTTTCATCATTTTACTTAAATTTTTAACATCACTATTAATTGTTTTGAGATGTGTGAGAGTGGTTCCAACCTCACTGGATCTTTTATGGAGAGCATAGAATTTTAGATCCCACTCAATATTCATGATTTAAGGATTTGGGGGATTGCAATGTTTCCATTCAATTATTTCATGTATGAGGGTATGGAACTAGCATTTAGTCAAAAGCACCAAGCCCTCTATATACCTCGATGTTGGTGGTAGTGATTGTTGAACTACTCTATCATGATCCTAGTAAAAATGTACCTATCACTCAAACAAAATTTTGGTATGACATGTTAAGTATTTTCTATCTTATTTAGATGGGGTGAGGGTGATATTTGATGATGAGGATCCCCATATAGGTAATAATTTTGATGATATGTAGATATTTATGGTAACATGATATTTTTTTGGACTCTAGAGGCCATTTAGAACCTCTTTGTTGATGTATTTTTGGTTCAATGATAGATTGCACTTGGTGCTATTTTGGTTATATGCACTAGTTGTATGATTGAATATGTACCATCAACATGTAAAATTGTAACTATTTTAGTTTCTAAATTCTAAAGAGATTTGAATCTGTCTATATTTCAATTTTTTGTGTGTAATAATTCACTAATTTGTTATATATATATATATATTGAAAATTATCTTCAATCTTCTTCTAATTTGTCTATACTATCAAGAAAACTAAGAAATAAGATAATTTGGGCCTTAGATCGATTTTTTATTGTACTTTTCTAGGAAATTTTGTACAATTCCATATGATTTTGTGCAACTATATGATTGTTCTATATGATGAATGGGAATGGTGACTAAGTTTGTTTGTTTGTTTGTTTGTTTTTGTTTTTGTTTTTTTTTTTCCCAACTCTTGGCTTTTCAATGTGTTATGCTAGTGATCCCTCAATCTAGTTTTTCATGCTCTCATGGACTTTGTAGCTCTAGTCTAGGTTTTCATGCTCTCATGGACTTTGTAGCTCTAGTTGGAGCTTTGGTACCATATTATGAAATCGAGTACATAAAGAAACCAAGGTAACGCAAGAGTTCACCAAATTCTATTTACTTAATGAGAAAGCGAAAGATTTCTTGTATAGAATTACAAGCAAGTTGAGGCAATCCACTTTAGGAATGTGGGATAATCTAAGAAACATAATATAGTGAAATAAGACATCATAGCATAAAATAAACTAAAGTCAAACATGAAGAATGGGGGAAAGCAATGGAGAACGAATATGTGGTTGTGATTAAGAATAAAACTTGCAAAATTGTTGTGTCCTCACACTGTAACACCCATTGGTCTAGGGTTCATAACTTGAATGATTGGGTGGATTACTCCCCACCCAAGTTCAATTCCCACAAGTGACATGTTGCCATGTTGCAATAAGAGTAGAGGGATAGATGCCCCCTAGGATAGAGGACCACTCCAGTGTGCCTTGGGATGCCTCAATCCTTGATAAGTCACATTTTATTTATATATCTGGTTTGTAGATTGTTGGATATACTCTTGGATTATAGTGGCAACCAATAGGTTTAATCTCATGCCTAGCTTAGATAACTCCAGTGAGTTATCGATTTCCATGGTTATATATATATATATTATATATATATATATATATATAATATATATATATATATAGGCAAATGATGAAATTGATAAGTATAAAGAAAGACTAGTGGCAAAGGGTTTTGGTTTGAAAGAAGGGATTGATTATGAGGAAATCTTCACTCCAAGAACTAAGAGGAACACTTGATAGGGTGGTGCTTGCTTTAGCCGCACAACATGGACGAAAGTGCACCAAATGGATGCAAAAAGTTATTTCTAAATGTTGATTTATAGGAAGATATATATGATGAAACCTCCTAGTTTTGAAATCTTAGGGCCAAAAAACAAAATGTGCCAATTGTGTAAGGAATTATATGGGTTAAAACAAGCTCCTAGAGTTTGGTATGCTAAAATAGACGGTCTATCTTTAAAAAGATTGTTTTCTACGGAGAGAAACATATGATACTTTGTATGTTAGACTTCAAGAAAATAATTTGGTAATGTACATTGATGATTTTCTAGTAGTATCAAACAATGATGATCATATTTCTCAAGTAAAGAAAGAGCTTAAAAAAGGTTTTGAAATGATAATTGGGGGGTTAATTCACTACTATCTTGGAATTGAAGTAATACAAGGACAAACAAGTATATTTATTTTCAAAACTAAAGGTGTCTTTGAATTATTGAAGAAGCTGGAATGGAGGATTGTAAACCACCTTCCACCCCCACAGAATAAAATTAAAACTTTAAAAGTTTGAATTAGGGGGGCTTATCAACAATACCATGTAAGGAAATTAATTAGAACTTTAATCTATTTGACAAATGCTAGTCCAAACTGTAGTATCATTTCAATGTATATCTAGGAACCTAGAGAAGGCCATTGGAATGTAAAAAAAGTCTGTGGTGACTTCCAAGTGAATCTACAAGATCTAGCATGTAGCAGATGACAGCATAAAGCGAGACTCATGGAAATAGGGTTCTCCTAGCAAGAGGGAGAGGACCATGCTCCAGTTGTCAGGTGCACTTCTATTAGAATTATTATCTCTATGGTTTCTACTAAAGGTTACATCATATTTGTAAGTCTAATTAAGTAATTGAAGGAGTATACATAGAGCTAACTTAGGGTTTTGAGGGACATGAAAGAGTCTCTTTCTTGCAAACAAAAGAAGACTTTATGGATCAAGGTTGATATTGTCATCATGCGACTTATTTCTAACAAGGGAAGAAAGAGTCACATGATAGCGGGAGCAGTTAATCCCTACTTCAGCTTCAAAGGGGATTGACCTCTGAGCTCGAGATGAAGGACCTAGTTTTGATGCATTACATCCTTGGTCAAAAGAAGCATACTATTGAGATATCTCAAATAATTTTGGGATGATGGACTGTCATTGAGATTGCTAGACTAGATACTTGATATGCTACAATAACTAGAAAGTTGATGTGGTAGAGGGAGCAACCAAGATTTCCACATCAGGATATGTTGCAGAAAGATAACGCACAGTTAGGTTGACTGAAAAACACGGTACAATTGGGTATGGATTTAAATTATGAAGTGTAGTTGCTGGAATATATAGATTTAGATTGGGAAATGAGTGCAGGAGACAAAAAGAGTACATCAGGATGTTTCTTTAGTTTAGGCTCTGCTATGAATTCTTGGATGAGCAAGAGGCATACATCTACTGCACTTAGTGTTACAGAGGCGAAGTATATTACAACTTAGTTGAAAAATTGTGAAGCAATATGGATTCAAAAGCTACTTGCATGATTGTTTGATCAAGTGTAGGTGACAACCATGATGATAGGTCAAAGCACATTGAGATATAGTACCAAGACATGGTACAATAAGGAGCAATGTAACTCAAGTAATTTTCTACAAAAAAATAGGTTGTTGGCAAAGCCTCTATCCTAGGATGAAGCTTGTATACTTCTAGGAGAAGCTTGGAGTGGTTGATAATGCCTCTCTCAATGAGAGAGAGTGTTGATGTGATATCATTAGGGACAATCATTCTTTCTGGGTCAAGTATGTTGACCAGGATTAGAAAGAATGGTCTAGTTTGTATAGAGGCCCATAATTACTCAACCGTAGGGTTGAGTGGGTGCCTTTCAACATCATGCTAAAAGTTACTCTCCATACATGTTGAGTGAGAACGTTTAGCATGAGGCCTAGAATTACTCAAGTGGATTGAGTGATGCCTTTGGGATTGGGACACAGATTACTCAAATGAATTGAGTGTGTCCCTAGGGTTTCACCATGGGTCAAATATGTTGACTAGGATTATGGTGAACTAAGACTAGTTTGTATACCATGGGTTAGAGGTGTTGACTAGAATTATGGTGACTAGTTGATGCTAGTGATGTACCATGGGTTAGAGGCGCTGACTAGAAATATGGTGACTAGTTGAT
The DNA here is from genome assembly GCA_000404065.3 of Pinus taeda. Lineage (NCBI taxonomy): Eukaryota > Viridiplantae > Streptophyta > Pinopsida > Pinales > Pinaceae > Pinus > Pinus taeda. The sequence continues at coordinate 428,221 of APFE031049856.1, forward strand.
GTTGTTGATTTACCATGGGTTAGATTTGCTGACCAAGATTATGGTAATCAAATGTTGACGATAAATAATGAATTATTTTAACCTTTTCTTAGAGAACTTTGCCAACAAGAGAACTTCTAAATAGTCATTATGAATACCTCCCTAGGTAAGAGGGAGCATTGAATTTTGTAGCTAGGTTGGTCTTCTAATTAATATTTTAGCTCTTCAAAATATTAAATATAAGACATGTTCTTCGTGTCAGTGTTAAAAGAGAAAAAAATGAATTTTAAATTTGAATTTTTGGCTCCAAGATGATCAAGTCAACCCTCCTTCAAGTCAAGTGGACCCAGCTTCTAAAGTAACCCATTTGGCCTCCCAAAACACTATATATACACCACTTTTTCTCCTCCAAAAGGCACAATTCAGATCTTACACAAGAAGACATCTTCTACTCATCTAGACGAAGAAGACAAGGGAAAGGAAGAATGAAGTTGATCTAGCAATTCGACATCTTCTTTATCTATCTACTCAACCTCACACATGTGAATATGTTCTTCTATGGAATCGCACGTGTGATAGAAAGGCCAAATTTCTGAAGCATATCAGAACAATAGGATCAAGATTTTTGGGTGCAAAAGTAGGCCGAATTTTGGCCCTAGCAGATCAGACTAGGCCAAATTGTTTGGGAAAAAGATTGACTTGTCTAGAGGAAAGTTTGACTTGTGACTAGGGATGTGTTACTAGTTAGTGTGAGTTTATGATTGAATTGAAGAATTAGATGTATCTCTATTGAATTGAATAATTTCTTTAAGGAAAAGGTTGTTGGGTTTTTCCCCCATGTGGGTTTTCCCAGAGTAAAATATTGTGTCTCTTGTTTAGCTGTCTCTTTAAGATCCTATTGTCATAAATTTTTCTACTCCTGATGTCTTCTATATAATTGCTTAATGATGAATGGCAATATGAAAATGACTATATCATTAGAAGTAATTATCAATTTAGAAGAGTTATGAAAAATCAATAGTGTTTTGGCAGGAGTTTTAACTGGGAAAGATGTATACGTTGTGATTCCAACACCACAAATGGCATAACTTCTAATGCAAATTCTCCTTCTCATAATTTCCAATTTGTTTATGAAGAAAGATGATGTCCATACAATAGATATGCTTATATATTTAGACTCATGTTTAACTGTAAAGGAAAGTGCTACAATGCCACCAACTCTACAATGTAATTAGCGACTAATTGGTGGGACTATTAAAACTGTGAAACTTGAGTACTTGGAGGAAGCCTTTACAACATCTAATTGGATAGTTAGAATATACAAAGATAAGCCACCAAATAAGCCATGGAGGAAGCCTTTACAACATCTAATTGGATAGTTATAATATACAAAGATAAGCCACCAAATAAGCCATTAGATTTCTACCATGCCTTGGCATATCGACACATGAACTACCTCGAGGTCCATTTGCTAAGCCATACACTGTTAGTATCATGATTGGCCCACAAACATTACAGGGTATCTCTATCCTCAAACCCTCATTCATTATGGTTATGGGCCACCCACAAACCCACAGTTATGGGTCAACAACACAAAACCTTTGCCATCGAAGTCCATTTGCTAGGCCATACATGCTGGTATCACAATTTTCCCACAAACATGACATGATATCTCTATCCTCAGACCTTCATTCATCGTGGTTATGGGTCACCCACAAACCCAAAGTTATGGGTCAACCACACAAAACCATTGTCATCAAATTCCATTTTCTAGGTCACGCATTGTTAGTATCATAGTTGGCCCATAAGCATTATAGGGTATCTCTATCATCAAATCTTCATTTATCATGGTTATGGGTTAGCCACAAACCTATGGTTACACATAAACCACACAAAACCCTTCTCTTCATTGACTCATATTCAACAAAATCTTCTCAGGAGCGAACTTGACAAAATGGAGACCATTCCTTCCTAAGGGGGAATGAGTGATCTAAATGTAAAGTGGCATCCCCCCATGGTATTATAACTCATTAAGTCTATAAATAACAAGCCTCACTTTGTAAATGGCATATTCATCTAAACAATGTAGTTATAAGACTTTCTCTCATTAATAAAGAGTTTTCTTTCTTATGAATATTGTGTGTTTTATTTTCTTTCTCGAGATGCTCAAATCTCTTTGATCTTGTCCCTCCAATATCCAAATCAAAATAGATCTTAGAGTATCCATACACCAAGGAAACATTGGCCAAGTTATATATATATATTATATATATATATATATATATTATATATATAATATATATAACCACATTTGAAAAATTTATAGCTGAAAGTACACTTATAGAGGATAAATGAAAATGGAAAGATTTCGAGAAACTGACTTCAATATCATATCATATATGAGAAGGGAAAAGCGAATGTGATCACATATTCTCTATCTCATTAAAATAAACTACTATCATCAATGTCATGTTAATAGTTAACATCCTAGTTACAAAACCCTAGTAAGTATTATATAAATGATCTTTTTCATAATTCAACTTTAAAATGATATTTTAACTAGCAAAGGAAGGACATCATTGGGCTATAAAAAAGGGCAATCCCCGCCACATTAAAGTGAAATATAATATTGTTCATTTGAATCATCCATCCATGTCCTCAATGAGGTTTGAATGTTGTCTCAGGAAAACTCAAGATCTTTATCATTTTTCCTAAATTACAATGACAATATGAAATGATAAAGTACGTGATAGTGAAATATGTGTGTGTTGAATAATCGCTATCCTCCTGTCCTAAATTCAATTCCCATAAGTTACAAGATAAGCTCATAGCGACTATATAGTTGTAATGGCTTCAAGCCCTGTTGTTAAATGACCTTGAACCTTGAAAAATATCTTACCCCTTAAAAGTAAGGTGTTTTGTTATATATATATATAATATGATTGAAGGTTTGAAAACTTGATCTCATACAAACTTGGATTTTTAACAAAAAGTATTATAGATTAATACATTTTGCGGAGAAACTAGAAATGATAAAGGATTACAAAAATTAGAAACAATTTAGATTTTTAACAATAAGATTTCTTGTTAATTGATCCTTATTTTTAAAAAATATGTTACTCTTACCTATAAACTAGAAAGTAAAATACTTTGTTATATATATTATCTTTATTAAGTAATAGCTATATTCATGAAGTATATAATAAGTCATCTTTTCTAGAAATGTTTTTTCTATAACATTTAAAAATTTAATCTAATACGAATTTGGATCTTTCATGAGGAATAATATACCAATATAATTGGGAGAAACATTAAAAATTGCAGCAGATTTAGAACAAAACTGAAAATAATTTAGATCTTTTTAATTCTATATAGTTTCATACATTATCTAAAACTATATATATATATATATATAATATTTTTAATCATTAAATTAAAAAACACAAATATATATATAATATATATATATTCTTTTACTAGAAATTGATATACACCAAAATTCATTCCTTAAGCCTTTTGATAGAGTGCAGAAAATATTATGGTCAATCTAATTTTGATCAAGAACTTTCTTTATTTAATAATTGAATTTTCAATTTTTTATGAAATATTATTTCTCTCAATATATATATATATATATATTGGACAATTTTGTGAGAAGAATAAGTGATCCAAATTTATGAAGGAATGAAATTATATATATATATATATATATATATTATATATATATATATATATATATATATATAAATAGAAACATAGAGCTAATATAAAAAATAGAACAATTCATTAATAACAAAGTACTGAAAATTGTTTACGTGCATAGTGGAAATAGACTAGTTTGGGGGATGGTAGCTTATCTATAAGAGAGATATGTAGTCACATGCCTTTTGCACTGTGTTACAATGAGGCTCAAAGGCCTATTTATTATTGAGAAATAATGGAAAACCCTAAACATCCAAAAACATAACCCTAGGAGATGAAGCGCCAAATGTTTGTGGGCCCTGTTGGGGTAAATTAGTACATCAACTTCCTGAGGTAATAACTTTGGCATATGATATCCGTTTGACACGTACGATACCTCGCTAGAAAAATTTATTCAAGGACTACCCCTTTTGCCTACAAACCCATGTTGCAAGTCGCTAATTTTTCTGTTTTCCAAGAAAATGTCGTTTAATGCCTCAAAATGGATTTGGAAGTTCACGACCTGAAAAACTATCAAAACTAGTAAATTGTGCTACAATTAAGGAAACTGAAAGAAACAATGTTGGGGGTCCAAGTGGAATAGGCATTTGGAAACCAATATCCACCTGGATCAATCCTCCCCCTTTAAGAAGCAAAGATCCCCTTTGTGTTGAGTGCCTCCATGATATGGGGAAACTTCTATTGAACTTGGTCCTTGATGATCCACTTACCCTGGTGCAAACACTGGCCAACTTTAACAACTCGATACAGTTGGATCTTCCGTTGGCAGGTGTTCTTGATTTGTATGTCCATGATACGATTAGTTGTGGCTTATTCCATGTAGTCTGGGTTGAGCTCTATTGGCGTTAGCTATATGACAATGTTTGCTGTGTCCAACAATGGTGGAAAGTATGTGCGAAGACGGTCCACATTGAACATTGGGTGTAGGCCGAGGAATGGGGGAATGATGAGCTCAAAATCATTGTCTCCCACAATGTTGGTGATGGTGTAAGGATGGTATTGGAGTGGTCAAAGTTTTCAATAGGCTTCAATAAGGAGTTCTTTCTGCAAACACAACCAAACTTTGTCGCCCAACTGAAACTTATGTGGCACTTGATGTTGGTCATACTGCACTTGATGTTGGTCATATTGCTACTTGTACTTGGCATTAGACTTATCCAAGATGTTGTGCACCTGTAGGCAGATGTGCTGGATGCATTCAATAAACTTGGTTGCTTTATCAACCTTAGATTGTACATGTGCAAATTTTGTTTATGTGGTCGCATGAGGCATGGAAACATCAACCTAACACAATGGCTAAAATCCTAGACTCACTTGAAAGGGACTATGGACAATCGAGTTATGGAGAGCTCTGTTGTAACTATGTTTCACATAAGGAAGGCTCTCATCCTATGTTCGTGGATGCTTGGAGTTGTAGATGTGTAGTATGTGCACTATCATCCTATTGACGATATCTGTCTAGCAATCAGTCCGGGGATGGGATGCAGTTGACTTGGTGAGCATGGTGTCCAATAATGTCTAGAGGCTTGACCAGAATGTGCTTAGGAACCTGTTATCTCGATTTGATATAATAGTCTGCGGGATCCCAAAATGTACCCACACTCTTTCAAAGAAGAGTTTGGTAGTGTCCTATGTTGTGATACTCCTCTTGCAAGCCATCTTAGAAAACATGTCCATGACCACAAATACAAAGTCATTTCCATGCTTGGTAGAAGGGAGTCCAGATAGATAATATATGGAGATGGATTCCTTGGGTTGGATGGGAGTAGGCAGAGGAGTGTACAAGCCTTGCTTCTTGATGGTTGGCTTGGTGATGACACAAGTAGTGTATGATCTGATATATTTTCCAACATCCTATCGAGTCTTGGAAAATAAAAATATTTTTGTAGTACAAACACAATTTTCTCCACACCAAAGTGTCTTGTGACTTGACTGTAGTGCGCCTTCCAAATTAGTTTGGCACATTCACTTGAAGGAACATAAAGGTGGCTTAGGTAGCATAATAATGCATTTTGGAGGTGGAAATATGGAACTTTCTTTCCATCCACGAGCATCTAGTATGTGGTGGAGAATTTGGATCATTCTTGTGTGGTTGCGGTCATCCAAAGGTCTTGTAGCCACAAGAGTTGAGAAAAATAGTTAGCGCTATAACTGGGAGTTGACTGAGGCAATCTGCAACATGATTGGTGCTTCCCTTCTTATATTCAATGTTCAAGTAGAATTGTTGCAGATATGTGGGCCACTTATAATGGCTATCATCCAAAAAATTCACTTGTGTCTGTATAAACTGAATAGGTTAGTGATCTATGTGCATGATCGTCTCCTTCCCCAAAATGTAATGTTTCCATTGTCGTCAAGCTTGCATGATATAGTACATCTCTTTATCATAGGCCAGGTACTTTTGAATAATATTAGAAATCATCTCACTGTGATAAGCCACCACATGCCCTTGCTGGGTGAGAACTGCACCAATAACATAGTCAAAGGAATTTGTATTGATTTCACATGGTTATTGCAAGTCTGTCAATGTGAGTACAGGTGCAAAGTAGAGGTGACACTTTAGCTGAACGAATTCTTTTGTTGGGACCTAGACCAGGAAAACTTTTATTTCACTTCGCCCTTGGTAAGCTGACTCAAAGACCAAGTGATATGGGAGAATCCCAACACAAACCTCCCCTAAAAATTAGCAAGGCCCAAAAAGCTGTGTAGCTTTGTTAGATTTGTCGAGGTTGGCCAATCTCGAATGACTTGGATCTTAGATGGATCCACATGCACACCTTACTCATCTATGATGTGACCCAAATATTAGACCCGACTCATGTGAAAGGTGCATTTCTCGAGCTTGGCATATAGTTTGTGCTGTCGTACGGATTGAAGGACTTGTCGAATGTGTTGCAAGTGTTATTCCGATCTCTTGTTGAAGATAAGAATGTCGTCCAAATATACAACCACAAACGAGTTGGTGAAGGTCTGTAATATGTTATCCATCAACCTCATAAAAGTTACAGGGCAATTTGTCAACCCAAAAGGCATGCCTGACCATTCAAAAATACCCTCTTAGGATTTGAAAGTATTATTCCATACATCTGCGGGCTTTATTGGAACCTAGTGATAGCCATATTTTATATCGATCTTGCTGAAATACTTGCCCCCCTTGAGTTGGTCAAGAAGGTCATCAATCTGCGGGATTGGATACCTATTCCTGACAGTGATTTTGTTCAGTGATCGATAATCAATGTAGAGCCTCCAAGTCCCATCCTTCTTCTGTACAAGTACAATCGAGCTCCCACAAGGTGAGGAACTTGGTCGGATGTGTCATTTTTGCAACAAATCTTGGATCTTCCACTTGATCACTTCATTTTCCAGAATGGAATGGTGGTATATTGAACCATTGGGTAGAGGTGCTCCAAGGGTCATATCGATCAAATGCTTGACCTGACAATGTAATGGCAACCCCGTGGGAGAGGAGAAGATGTCCATGTATTCTTCCACAACCTTATCCACCAGCTTCTTCTACATGGAGGAACTATTCCAAAGGCCCAAGGATGTGGCCATGATCTTCCCCTTTCTTTGAGAGTGAATAAAAAAGAAAAAAAAAATTTCATTCTGGGAGATGATCTTACGCCATTGCTTAACAGAGATCAAAGGGATAGAAGTAGGTGGGGCTACCTCTGGTATCCTGTAGAAATTATTGCCCAAAGTAATAATAACAGTGCAAGGCCTAAAATCATACACAACATGATGCTTCCACAAGTATGGTTTTCTTGATAATACATCACAAAATTCAAGAGGAGAAACATCACACAATACCTCATCTGTGAAGGGTTTGATGTTGTAGGGAAGACGACACTATTGGTTGACGTAGAGATTTTGTCCTTGGTGGAGCCACCTGATGGTGTATGTTGCGGGTGTGGTGTGGTGGGTAGGCCTAATCGCTTAACTACCTCTGCTAAGATGAGGTTATTTTGGCTCCTGTTGTCCACAATGAATTGTAGCGGAGACCACTTCACCCACATTTGTGAGTGGAAGAGACACTCCCCTCCCTCTGGATATTTAGGCTCGATCTTTTGCACCTTGGTGGTTGCAATGGTTGCATTGGGATCTGCATCAATAATCCAATTCCCTTTGTCATTCCCCTTGTCAGGGTCTAACTCAGAGTCAAAACATGTATATGATTTTTAAGCCTTCAGCTCGGCCACCGATGATTGCTTGGCATGTATCTCACTTGTGTTGTGAGTGGATCTCTTTTGGTACTCACACCACTTCCTTGTGTCCTTCTTTGTCTTCATGGTGCTCTTCTTTGCTGGTGGCTTCGATCGGTTGTCTTGGGTGACCCTGCCTTGGCTTTGTGCTTTGTTCAACGGTTTGGGGGCGCCTTTTCCTTTCTTTGGATTTGTAGATCCAAAGTCTTGCTTCTTCTGTTTAAATTTTTACTTGATATTTACAATGTATCAGTGATATGAAATGGAGAAGATTAGTAATGTTGTGCTAATTCCCCATTCGGAATATAAAATGTGCTTGAGGTTGTACTCCAAAATAGCAAGTCAAAACATGAATTTTATGTGTGTTTTACTTAAGTTACTTTTATCTTAAGTTAGTTACTTAAGATAAGCTTTCCTTTAAGAGGAGAAAGACTTTATTCTTCCTCTCAAACTGCAACTTGGCCATATGCATACCTTCATCCTAGAAGACTACTGTTTCCATACTAGATGGAATATAAACTAGTCATAATTCTTCTTCCAAGCACCTTCCTAAATTATGGTTCTTATTGGAGGATCTTGATGATCCTTATTTGTAAGATGAATACCTCTAACATTATGTTAGAAAATGCTTGGATGAACTATAATGTGCAATATGGTCCCAATATTCTCATTCTTATGATCTAGATGACTCTTTCCAAAGCAATTGATCATGTAGATTCTAACTTCCACTATCATATGTTTATTTTTGTTATAACATCATTCAACACTCCTGGAGACGTGATGCTCCTTTATGGCCCTCAGAAGTCCCTTTCCTTATGCAGACTTGACTATATATTAAAAAGTATTATCTAAAGTTCCATAAGTGACTCTACCCATACAAAATCACATACATACACAGGTACCATAACATTATACCCGTGTACACCTTTTAAAATATGAAAAAATGAAATAAAATGCTATTTTTCAGGCAGGGTTTATGGGTTTTACCGAGAGCCCACCTACAAGAGTGTGTGGTCTAACTGAAATAACCAAATTGAGGTGGTATATATACACCCCTTGGGTAGGCCTAATTCATACAAGAAGAAGGATATCAACATTATACTCAATTTCTCCTAGATCAAGTCTTCTTTTCCTGTGCCTCTTATACTCCTAGTCTCTAGGAAACTTTGGTTTCCTTTGCATAGATGCTCAACATAATTATCTAGCATCTACTTGCACTTATTTGAGAGGTTGTCTTCGTGGCTCAAGCTGGAAGGATCCGGAGGAAGGCTTCGTCGGTGCCTTTGGCCTAGATCATGTTGTATCTTTCCTGTACTTACTGCTATTAATCAACAAAGAAGCTCATGTCTTGTTCCTAATATACGAATGATGGTTTATATGTTTATATATGATGATATAACATATTACTATGTATGCACATTGAATTATCTATTATGTATATGCTTATGTGATTGATTTGCAAGTTTGCACATCTTGGAGGAAGCAGAGGTTTTGGACCATAAGGGAACATCTTCAAAGGTAGGACCTCCAGGTATGTTTGCAAATCCTACTCTGAGTGTTTTTTGTTGATTATATTATCCTACTATGTTGAGGCTTTCAACCCTTGCCTTAGGGAACTTTTCCTACCAACATAATTGGAAACTCCGTTGGGGAATATCATTAAGTATTTCCTAGAGTGTTGTTTTGTTTTGATTTGGGTTCAATCTATTGTTTCTTGTTTTCTTCTAGCCTTCTCGAGTCTAAAGTAATTTGGTCAGTTGGCCTAATCTTTTAGGTATGGGCTTTCTTTTTATTGTTTTCTTAGTTTTCCATTTATACACGTTTTTTATTATAAACATTAGCATATATACACATTTTATTCCAAAGAAACTTGTGTATACACATGTTTCTTCAGACACATTTGCATATACACATGGGAATGTATTTAAACAATTGCGTATAGATATGAAAAAATGATTTTTTTCATTTCTGGCTTTTGTTAAGGCCTTGACCAAGTTCCTTTATGATTTAAGTATGCTTATGAAACCTTGAATCACCTTGATGCCTGCTGTTGTTGGTGTCTTTCATCTTGCCTGAGAAATTCCTATGTTAACCTAGGGTTTATAGTCTTTGAGGATTTTTTTGTTTAAATTTGGGTTCCATATCTGGTTTGTGACGTGTCTGGCTGTTCTATCCTTCTGGAACAGGTCTTGTTGCTTGTTGATAACCCAATCTTTGATTCACTTCTTTTGCAACCTAGAAGTTGGTTCCTTTGTGCTTTCTCTTCCTTTTTTTCGAAAGGGGCTTGTGATTCTTGGATGAATGAGAGATTTCAGTTCTTTATAATCTTTCTGATTTTCAGAGTCTTTTGTATTCTTATGGCCAGGTCATTTGAAGTGATTAAGTCTCTTACCTTGCTCAAGTCTTTTATCTTTGTGATTGTTGGTAACTAGTGGGATTTGAGTCGTTTTCATGTATTTGGTCTTGAAATTGTTCCTTGTTTTCCCTTTTTGAACTTTTTGGTTCTTCAAATCTTTAAAAGAAAAAGAAAAGCATTTGATTTGTCATTTTTTTTAACTAGTCTTTTGAGTTTTTGGCAAATGTGTGAATTCTTGTTTTAAAGGTTAAGAATTTTTTTTCTTTGAGGAGTGATTTTTATTTTGAGATTTGCTTCTCCTTGTTTGTTGAATTGGCCTTTGTCTTTGTGATCACATTTGTTAATCTTTGAGCCTTTCCTTGAATCTTGCATTTACATTCTAGCGTGTTGAAAAATGTAGGGCAAAGTAGTGTTGTGATGATTCTTCATTACTTGATAATAATTTGTGGAGTCTTTTTACTTTTCTTGTTAGCTTATGATTCTTCTTCTTCTTCTTCTTAGTGCATATGTGTGTACTTCATCAAACTGCTACCAAAACAAAATAACAAAAAAACAAAGTTTGGCTCTCTGTCAGGGACAAAACCTCTCCACTCTTGAGAGGAAAACCCTTTGTAAGTTTTCTCTTATTGAAGCTTCTTATTTGAACAAATGCCAAACCCTAGACCCTTGACTATAGGATCCTCCAAGAACAAGTCAAATCCTTCCTCTTTTTGCACTATAAATTATGGCACCTGGACCTCTGTCTTTTGACACTCTGCTCCTCAACACTTCGTCCCTTCTACTGCTTAGGATTCTTTTCTTCTTAGGAGAACCCTAGAACATTAGGGCCTCTTTACTTCGTTATAGGGAGAAACTTCTTCGCTTTCCTTTGGATAACTTGTAGACCTGGATACACATCGAATGTTACTGCCTTATTCGGCTATCAAATCTGCAAATGTTTACTTGCTGCACATGTGAACAAAAGCCCTACAACAGTCTCCTTCTCCTTGCTATTTTTTTCTTCTTCTTCGCTGGTTGGGGAGGCCTTATGGTCCTTTTTTCTTAACCCTAAACCAAGATACTTGTTACTGCTGTAATGACCATAGGAAGCCTCCTTTATCTTCACATGTGTGGCTGCAGAAACCCTAGAAAAATCTCTTTTTCTTCGTTGTTCTCCCCCCTTGCTTGCTTCCATTGTAAACCCTTTACCTTAGATTTTCTTCATCCTTCTTGTTCTCTCTTTCTTGCTGATTTTAGAGCATAATTTATGCTTTGTATGAGGAGTGGAAAACCTCTATAAATAGATGTTTGTCCCTCCTCTTTAGGCCAACTTGATAGTCGCATCATATTTCATCTTTTATTTATTATTTTGCTGCTTGGAGACTTCGTTGATGTTAGGAGAGGATTTGACTTTGCTTAGAGGTGTTCCCATGACCTTGTATGTTGACATACATGATGTAACATGCCCTAAAATGATTTCATCAGAATTACATTTTGACTTTGACTCTCTAGAATCACTTCAAAATGTGCTTGACCTATTTTCAATGAGCAAGAAACTCATTGAAAAATAATATCAAAATAACAGTTATGAAGACCTAGCCTAGTTACTTTTCCTTCAACACTCCCTATTAACTAGGGAGGCATTCGTACAACATTACAAGGTGTTTCTAAATTTCCAATCTTGACGAATTCACATAAGAGAAATCGGATTAGAAATCCATCTATTATTGCATCATATTCATCAACATTGTCAAAGTGCAAGGCCTTGACTAACAACTCCATCTCTTTACGAGACCATGAGCTACAATTCTGGCGAGACCAACGATTTATAGAAACCTTAATCATTGTCTCTCAAGGTACATACCCACCCAAGTTTTCACCGAGTATTACCTTCTAGGACTATTCTTATATTAGGTTCCCAACCCTCAAAGAATATCGGTCCCCTTGCCTACTCTTGTCTTGGATGCCCTACACATCCTCAAAGAGTATCAGATGCCTGATGATTACCTAATCCTCCCATTCTTTATTCCCAAGTGAAGACAAGAATGTTGTTTCTATCTTGTGTCTACATTTCCATTCATGGCCTTCATCTAGACTTACAACTGTTAGTCCTAGTCTAGTGCATGACCCACGAAATGGAAAACAAAATTGTCACTCCTTTGTAATCAGGGGTGATAAAAAAACTCCCTCTTGATTAGGGACCTGTTAGAGCTCCCTCTTAATTGGAGACTCTTTCCTTCGTCAACAACTTATTCTTCGTGGGTCCTTTAGATGCTTGATCTTCTTTCTTTCTTGATGTCATGAAGTCTTTGTTCGAAATTCTTCTAGGTAGGGCATCATCCATCGATCACTTTCCTTCTTGGTTTGTCATTTCATTGCTTCATGGAAAGTGACTATCAGGTTTTCTTGTCATCTTGGCTACTCCTTTGTCATTTTGTCCATGGTTCAGAATACTCTTCTCATGGATGCTTCATAGTAGTTGCTAGGTTACATGCTTTGACCTAGTAGCCCATCATGCCTTCATCTTGATATTGCTTCAACATTTCTTTTTCTTTTGTTGGATGGCTTATTCATCACAACATCTCTGTAGAGTAGAATCAATTATCTGCACCTTTTGTATCTCTAAGGCCTTCATAGGTGTCAAGGGTCCTTTCTTGATCAAAGTTTCCATACCTTCGTTTGCGAGATATCTTCAAGGCCCTTGTCAGATAGTGATTCTCGATGATCATGGTATTCTTCACATGCTTGATCTATTTTCTTCATTTTCTTCTCCTCATATAGATAGGTCAACCATCTAATGCTTCTTGTGAGAGAATTCTTTCATTGCTTGCTTTCTAGACTGGTCAACATTTCTCCTCGCTTCTTAGTCAACAATCTTATGCTCCTTATGTGAGCATATTATTTTGTTGACCTTCATCGCATTGTAGTGCATGAATTAGAGAATGTCCTTGGTGAAAGAGATTCTTTCTTGATTGATCATGTTATAGAACTATACCCATGACTCAATAATATACAAATGATAACATGACTTAAACTTTGATGCATACAAACCTCATCTTGATTTTCCTTTGATCATCCTTGCTTCATTTGATTGACCTTGGTGTGGCCCTTCTTGCTTCATCTTAGATTCCCTGCATATCATCCCTTTTCTTAAATCCCATGAATGGGATTCCCAATGAGACATTTGCCTTGGTTCATGAACCTTCTTTTGAAGATTCCATCATAGTATCTTAAAGATCCTTTCCTTGCAAATGTTTCCTTTCTTTTGATGAAGCAGGTCTTCTAAGATTCTTATCATGATCAATTTTCTTTCATCATGTATGAGGTCCTATACTAGGTATGCTTCTTCTACATGAATATCTTGAGCTATATCTGCCATGCTCCTATATTCTAGAAGATATTTCTACTTATGCATTTTGTTCTTCTCATAAATGTTACATCTACATGAGTGTTTAGGACTCTATGTACATCATGCTACTATATTCTAGAGGATGTTTCTAACAATGCAATTTTAATTTATTCCTACATGCTCCTATTCTACTCAAAACTTTGAAAGAAGTCTAAAAGTAAAGAGTTTGACCTAGTCATAGTAGAGATCTGGAGGATCTTCCTTCTTTTGCTTCTTTCCTTCTTTTTTTATCTTTGAGTTACGTGAGCTTCTTCCCTCTTCCTTTTTTTGTTGTCCTTTTTGAGCTTAGGACAATTCATTTTGTAGTGTCAATATTCTTGGCATCCAAAACATTGGATCTTGGACATGTCTTTGCTGTTTGTTCTTCGTGGACCAAACTTGCCAAATTTACCCTTTCTTTTGGCCATGGTAGAAAATGCTTGCTCCTTTGATCCCACATCTTCTTTTTCCTTAAGTTTGATTTCCTTTGTTCTGCATAGAGACCACATTTCACTGAGAATGGTTGCTTCCTTCTTGGCATATATGCTAGATGTGAAATTCCCCCCCTCCTCGGGTATAACATTGAGTACTACAGTTGTCATCTCTATGTCAGACATGACATCCCTAAGCTCTTGAAGTTGATCTCTCATTTCAGAGATTTTCATGAAGTAGGGACCTATTCCTTCCTTTGTTATCTTCATCTTGTATAATTCATTCCTCAGTGATATAACTTCTCCAGTTGTGGATACTGAGAATAGCTCTACTAGCTTATCATAAATTTATTTTGATGTCTCAAACTTGGAGACATAAGGAATAAGAGAGTATTTGATTGATTCTATCAGAATCCTTTGAGCTCTTGTCTCGACCTTATTATACTTGTACAAGGCTTGAGTCTATTCCTTAGCAGGGATAGTGATATTCACTTTGACATGCTCTAGGAGTTAATTCTCCTTGAGTAGTAGATCAATCCTCTTCTTCCATGCAAGAAATTTATTGGTACCTAAAAATTTATTGCTTTCCTTGCAAAAATACATTGATGTATATTCAAAAGGGGACATGTACTTACTTGATAGATTTTGAGATGTAATGGAATTGCTTCCTCCTTGAAGGTTCAATGGCTTGTCTTCCCTGGATCTTGATGTTCTTCAAGTTTCCTTCTCCAAGTGGACTTGCTTGGTGATGATGTTTGCTTGAAGACTTGTAGCTTGATGTAGGTCTTGCTTCAATATGCTCTTCTTTGTTGGTGCCTTTATGTAAGGCTCTTCTTCTAGCTTTGTAGACCTCCTTGATGGATGATGGATTGTAGACCCTTCTTGTCCTTGAAGTGGTTGAGACTTCTAGGATAGATGCTTCAACTTTGAAGATGATTTTTTTGATGAGTGTTCCTGAGTTTCCCTTTCCTTGATGTGTCACCTAAGCTCTGATACCATGTTGAATAATCTAGGGAAAAGTAGTGTTGTGATGATTCTTCGTTACTTGATAACAATTTGTGGATTCTTTTTACTTTTCTTGTTAGCTTATGCTTCTTCTTCTTCTTCTTATTAGTGCATATGTGTGTACTTCATCAAACTGCTACCAAAAAAAATAACAAGAACACAAAGTTTGGCTCTTTGCCAAGGACAAAACCTCTCCACTCTTGAGAGGAAAACCCTTTGTAAGTTTTCTCTTATTGAAGCTTCTTATTTGAAAAACTACAAAACCATAGATCCTTGTCTATAAGATCCTCCAAGCACAAGTCAAATCCTTCCTCTTTCTGCACTATAAATTCTGGCACATGGACCTCTGTCTTCTGGCACTTTTCTCCTCAATACTTCATCTTTCTTCTGCTTCTTAGGCTTCTTTTCTTCTTAAGAGAACCCTAGAACATTATGGCCTCTTTACTTCATTATAGGGAGAACCTTTTCGCTTTCCTTTGGATACCTTGTAGACCTAGATACACATCGAATGTTGCTGCCTTCTTCTGCTGTCAAATCTACAAAGGTTTACTTGCTGCAAATTTGAATAGAAGCCCTAAAACAATCTCTTTCTCCTCGTTGTCTTTTTCTTCTTCTTTGTTGGTTGGGGAGGCCTTATGGTCCTTGTTTCTTATCCCTACACCAAGATAATTGTTACTGCTGTAATGACCGTAGGAAGCCTCCTTTATCTTCACATGTGTGGTTGTAGAAACCCTAGAAAACGTCTCTTTTTCTTTGTTGTTCTTCCTCCTTGCTTGCTAGCCTTGTAAACCCTTTACCTTAGCTTTTCTTCATCCTTGTTCTCTCTTGCTCGCATATTTTAGATCACAATTGATGCATTGTATGAGGAGTGGAAAACATCTATAAATAGAGGTTTGTCCCTCCTCTTTAGGCCAAATTGACTGTCCTTTAGGCCGACTTGACAGTCTCATCATATTTCGTCTTTTATTTATTCTTTTTCTGCTTGGAGACTTCGTTGATGCTAGGAGAGGATTTGACTTTGCTTGGAGGTGTTCCCATGACCTTGTATGTTGACATACATGATGTAATATGCCCTCAAAGGGTTTCATAATAATTACATTTTGACTTTGACTCACTAGAAGCACTTCAAAATGTGCTTGACCTATTTTCAATGAGAAAGAAACTCATTGACAAATAATATAAAAAATAATTTATCTTTTCTTGAATAAATACAAATATCAAAATTACATTTATGAAGACCTAGCCTAGTTATATTTCCTTCAACATAGTGTGCATTAGGGTAGATGCATTTTAGACATCATTTAGTCTTTGTTGGTAGGTTTTGAATGTGTGAGTGCTTAAACGAAAAAGAAAAGGAGTTTTTGGTTTCTTAAGATTCTCATAGAACCCTTGTAGAAATCACTTTTCATCAAAGAAAATAGTTGCATTTCCTTGTAGCTTAGGTTTTATATTGATTTCTTTTGCGTCAAAACATCATCAGTTGCACTTCTTATTCCCTTGTCTTAAATAAAAACCTACTAAAATGAGTGCTTAAAATTAAAATGAACTAGACTTTTTCTTTTGTCATAGGAAAATCAACTAGTTTAGGGAATTTAGGGCTTTGGAATAGGTGTGTGGAGAGTAAGCTCTCCAAGGCCACTTAAAATGAAAGTATAGAAGTTTATTAATGATTGGAAATATAGTTTCGTTAAGCTGTCCAAGAAATCTCCACTAACTTAGGAGTCAAGCACGAGGATGTGTGAAGATAAGGAAAGAGAGATACCCCCTATCCTACATGTTGGATCACACAACCATGAATGTTTCGTTAGACTTTTGATCATGAGTTGGTGATATTAGTTTACTTTCTTAGGGACCACATATGTGACTACCGGGGGGGGGGGGCTGGGGTACCTGAAGTAGATGTTGCATCACTTTCATAGTACTTCTGGGGGGTGCCCTTGCGAAGCTTGGGTACTTTCACTGACAAAGTCTATTGTCTGGAGGTCAGCATAATTGCTTCTAATACCTTCACTGGTAGGCTTGGGCCCTTATCATACCAAACTACCTTCAGGAGGTCCATTTCTTCACTTTCTTGTATTTGGTTGTCAGTACTAATCACCTGGAGTGGAAATACTTGGATGTTTTTTGCTTGGTTGTATCTTTAGGACTTTAAAGTGGAGTTTTATTTTCTTTTTGTATTTAGTTGGATTTTGGTGGAGTTTGTCTTGTCACTTTTGAACCTTTGATTCTGAGTGAACAACCAACCACTCCACTAGTCTTGAAAGAATTTTGATGTTTCTCTTGACATTGTGGAGTTTCCTCCTTAAGGGGAAAGGTTTGATTGTGTATCTCTCTTCCTTGAAAAGTCATTTGAACAATCCCATAAGGGAAGGATCTACGTATAGGTTGGTTATGGCCAATATTCTTGTGGAGGCCAACCAAGGGACCCCTCCAAAAGGGAATTCTTGTGCTTTTCCTTTCTTTAGAAACGTTGGTACCCCCTTGATGGCCACTTTGAGTATTCCTGGATTGCATGTTGGACTACCAATTTGGTTATGGTGCAGTTCGAATATTCCATATGTTCTTGAAGCTTCTCAATTGATCACTTTATTTCAAGGGCATCAAATGGGTGTTATTTGTTCATATTCTTTACCAGAGAAATCTATGCTTCCTCTTTCTCCTCCATCTTGTAATAATAAATCTAAAAATAAGAGAAAGAGGAAGAATAATAAGAATAATAGTTCTCTCCATGAGTCATCACCAACCTCTGCTTGTCATGTTGGAGATGAGCCTTCACCCATTGCAATTCATGCTGGGGGAATAATTCTAGTCACTGCAAGTCATACTAGCAATGAGTTACCTTCCTCTATGAGTCATGCTGTTTATGAATCACTTACTTCTGTGAGTTGGGCTAGCGGCACAAGTCTTATCTCTCTTGGGAAAGAGTCACTAACCTCTGCAAGTCATGTTGGAGGCCCTCCACCAACCACTGCTAGTGATGTTGGGGGCTTTAAGGTTGATCAAAAACCTAGGCATAGGATATTTAAACCTAAGTTCCCCTGTAAGATATGTAAGGGAGATCATCTTACTCATTTTTGCCCTGATCTTTCAATGGTACAAAGGTTGTGGTCTAGGTATGAAGGTTCTTATACTCCTAAATCTGTGATGATTTCTCAACAATCTAATCAAACTTTGGTTGATGAAGTGGTCAATACAGTGCAATCTTTGGCCGATCCCACTCCTCTTTTGGGGGGTGAAGTGCATAACAAAAAAGTCTTCTTGATTTTTGAGCTTAGAGCCTTTTGGTTTGCGGGGCATGCCAATCTCTTCGAGTGTAGCCCCACCAAGTTCTAGGAGTGTTTCCTTTGATTGGGATAATATTTTTGAGCCTAGTCTTCCTTCTGCTACACCTTTTCAAATAAGGGTTAGAGTTAATTCCACAAATGCCTATCAATGTATGGTGTATGAAGGATCCTTAACAAGTATTATATCCTCCTTGGCTTGGAAATATTTGAGTTCTCCAAACTTGTTGGAAACTGATAGTCAGTTGTTAGCTTATGATAGAAGACCTAGTGAATATATGGGTTTTCTTCCTTAATTACCTGTTAACTTAGGTGGGAAGATTGTCTTAATCTAAATGGTGGTGGTTGATCTCCATTTAGACTTTAATAATTGGGTGTGATTATGTATATGTTATGAATGTTGTGGTGTCTTCACTCTTTCGAGTGATGTATTTTCTTCATAACAGAAGTATTATCACTATTGATCAAATTGCATTTGATAATCACCATCCTAATTAACTTAGTTCACTCTGCCCCACCATGTGTGAATGATGTGGCATTATATCCTCAATGGTAAATGTCTTATGTGAAGGATCCTTTGAATTACTATTTTCCTTCTCAGGACTTGGTCCCAACAGTTGATCTAGTGATTTCTCCTATGGGGGCATGTGACCCCTTACTTCCCTCTTTTGATCCTTCTAGTTTTCATAATTTATTGGATGTTGAGTTTCTTTCACAGTAGGAGCTTTTTGAAGCCATGCGTTTTAGTAACCAAAGGAGTCCTTAGCCCGAGCCCCACAAGGGGCTTGTCCTGAAGAACTATTATGCGTAAGGCGTAAGGTTTCTTGGTTCCATGTACCATATTCTATATATAAGGTCATATTTTCAAGTTTTGTATTCTATAACACAAGATTTATCTGAAGTTTATATATGGAATGTATTAAATTATTGCCTAGTGTTCCTAATTATGTCTATAAAACTTTGAAGTCTTCTCCTTTACGTATTTTCATGGTTGATCCGCTCTGATAGGTATTGGTTCTTGAAACTAGCATATAGGTTAGGTATTCCACCTGCATTGTGAATTATCAGTTTCCTTTTCTGTTTTGGCCTTAGGATTGACCCCACCAAGATGTGACATGGAACCCTCTCTCTGCTTAGAAGTGTCATAACTTATGTGGTAGGATCCTACCTTATCATGTGTGCCCTAGATAGTACCCTATAGTCACTTCGAACCCATGTTGATGTTTTGTTATTAAGATCAGGAGTCCTCTTTAGTCTCGCCATGAATTTGCGTTGAAGCATCATTCTTCTTCTTTTTCGTTATTATTCTAGATTTATACCCTATAGGTTCCCATGATAAGTTGTACTATTTCATTTCATATTGACTACTTGCACCTCTTTTGGCCTTAATCTGACTTCATATAGAATCATGTATAAGCCACTTTTGACCATGACTTTTTAGCAAGTTCTAACCATTAATTCATTTGCCTTTGTGACTTGACACCCTTTTTCATGGAGGGAACATCCCTTGAGTTTCGATGACCAACATCTGCCACCTTGCATTGAGCATAGGAATGTTCCAATCCTAGGAACTAGTGCACTTTCCCTTGACACTTGATCTCTCCACTATACCATAGGCATTATTTTATTCCTTTTCAGGCTTTAAATATGAAAAAGATAGAAGGAAATTAAATATTCCAAAAAAAAGAGCAACAACGAGACAATTTCTTCATCATTTGATGACAACAAGAGTCAGTCCTGTTGCCCTTGAATAAATCACTTAAAATGAATCTTTCCTCCGTTGGGATGGGACCTAGTTTTACTTTAGGGAAGCCATAACTTTGTTCTTGAGTCAGTACTTCACCCGTTGGTTATCTCTTCCAATCATATGGAGAGTGTGTTAATGCTTCCTGCATTGCAAACTTATTTTATGCTGCCATAAAGTCACATCAAGTCATACTTTTGTTCAAGAGAAGTAAACTTGTTGTCAGCCATTCTACGGTGTCTCTTGACTCATTTATGTTGACCATACTCATGTTGGTTAAGAAGGTCCCCATTGGCTTCATACTGGAAAGTTTTCTCTTATCCACTTCAACAAGTTGCTCTAAGAGTAGACCTAGAGTTGCACCTTGGCCCTATTTTCATCATTGATAGGTGACCTTGTGCTCATCATCGATACACATTATGGGTCTTTGACTAAGTGGTTTCTCTTGTGTTTGACGTCAACATACATTATCACACATTGGGTGTGGTACCTTGGTTTCCATTTGACCTATTGGTGGGTTCCTCACCTCTATGTCAAATTTCATTATTGGTTGGTTCAAAGTATTTCTGTCGTGCGCTAGCCACATCTTGTGTACACCGGAAATGTACTTTGGAATGGTTACTTCACTCTCTTCGTCTGAGTTCTTCCAAATTATTGACCTGTGGGTTACACTCGCACTGGTTGATGTGGGAGCATTAATGCCTTTCTTCTAGCAGATCTTTTCCCATCGAATCCTACTCATTTCTCTAGGAATAAGGTCTAGAGTTATTTTTTTAGTACCTTGGGGTTTTCAGTCATCAGTGGTAGCCTCCTTCGCTATCGACAGTGAGAATACATCAATGTCTCCTGATTGATAGATTCTTTCAAGTGTTTGAATTCAACACATATATTCACACTTGTTAGATTGTACTAGGGTACCTTGACACTCATTATCATTATTGGTGAGTTGTCTCACATTTGTTAACGGTATACATCAGTGATCGTAATAAAAAAATTTCTCACATGGTCGACTTTAACTCATCTATTCCCATAGTGTAGAAATGTACCAACTGAGGTCAGTGAAGACCTCAGGTTGTGTTAGCATCTTGGTTCACTTGAAAACTCCTTTAGTTTTCTTCCAATGACACCTCTCAACTTTATATGTTGCAGTATTTCACAACAACCATCTTATATATTGGCATCTGAGTTTATGCAATACCACTATTCAACCTATATGACTTGGTACTTTTATGAGGATCAATTATGCAACATCATTGATCAGACAGTCTTCTAGTATCATTGATCATATATTCTTGTATATGTGATATTTAGACATAATTTTGTTGTGTTCTTTCACAACTATGATATGATGATCCACTATGTATTATTTAGTTCCTTCTATACACTTATGTATACATTTTAGATCCACTTTTTACTTGACGAGCATACACGCTTTACTACTTCTGAGCATGGGTATGCTCGACTCAAACATGAGTTTTCTTTCTGACTCCTTCCACAGGTATTAGATGGGTTGGAATATGGTGATCTCCTCCCAGATTTTCAACGACTCCTCTCTCTATACTTAATATATTTTGGCCATCATTTAACCTTTATGACCTCATATATTAGAGGGAATTTGTTATAGCATCATTCAACACACCTGTAGACATGATGCTCTTTTATGGCCCTGAGTAGTCCCTTTCCCTATGAAAACATGACTTTATATTAACAATAGTATCTCAAATTCCATACGTGACTCTGTCCATACTAAATTTCATACATACATGGGTACCATAACATTATACCTGCGTACACCTTTTGAAATATGAAAAAATAAAATAAAATGCTATTTTTTCGAGCAGGGTTTACAATTTTTACCGAGAGCCCACCTACAAGAGCTCGTGGCCTAACTGAAATAGCCAATTTTAGGTGGTATATATACATCCCTTGGGTAGGCCTAATTCATACAAGAAGAAGGATATTGACATTATACTCAATTTCTCCCAAATCAAGTATGCTTTTCCTGTGTCTCCTGCACTCCCAATCTTTAGGAAACCATAGTTTCCTTTGCATAGATGCTCAACATCCTTATCTAGAATCTACTTGCACTTATTAGAGAGACCGTTTTTGTGGACCAAGTTGGAGAGATCCAGAGGAAGGTTTCGTCGGTGCCCTTGGCCTAGATCAGGTTGTATCTTTCCTATACTTGCTGTTGTTAATCAATAAAGAAGCTCACGTCTTGTTCCTGATATATGTTGTCATATTATGAATGATGGTTTATATGTTTATATATGATGATATAACATATTACTATGTATGCACATTGAATTATCTATTATGTATATACTTTTATGATTGATTTACAGGTATGCACATCTTGGAGGAAGTAGAGGCTTTGGACCCTATGGGAACATCTTCAAACGTAGGACCTCTGGGTATGTTTCCAAATCCGCGTTTGGTAATTCATATGTTTGGCATGCTTGTATAAGTGATTTTTGTTGATTATCTTATCTGATGCCATGTTTTATAAAAACTAAGATTCTTCTAAACAATGCAACGGTGCATGCTATTATACTTTCTACTTTCTACTTTTTAGTAAAATAAATATAAATTGTAAATGAACCTAAAAGAGATGGAGCTTTCTTCAATAGTAAATATCCTTGGGATATTCTCCCCTCGACATCTTCTCTGATTCTCCCTTTTCAACAACTATGTGAGCTTCACTCCTTTCCTTCCTTTTGTTGTTTTTCTTGTTTGGACAATCCCTCTTAAAATGTCCATACTCATTACATCTAAAGCATTGAATCTTGGACATATATTGTTTTCCTTTGGACTTTCAAAACTTCCCTTTCTTCTTCTTCTTGGAATTTACAACAAAATATTAAGATTTTATTTTATTTTATTTTTATTTTTTATTATTTATTTATTATTTTATTTATTTTATTTATTTATTTATTTATTTTTATTCAGTGTCATTCCTTTGCCTTTGTTCTTGTTTCTTCCAAGATACATTGAGCCCATAGTTAATCAAAAGGAGTAGTATCCTTTCTTGAGTAGACACGAGTTTCAAAAACACTCCAATAAGGTGGCAAAAAATTTAATACACAATGATTTATGAATTAGAAATGACTTCCCCAAGTCCTTGTAATTTTTCGCTTATTCGTTAGATCTTAATAAGATAATTGGCCATATATTCATCCTTTGATTTCCTTATTCTATATAGTTGATTCCTTAAGGATATATTTTGACTTGATGTACTTATAGAGTACAAATTCACAAAATTATCAATAAGAATCCTCTATGCCCTAACTTCTTCCTTATTATATATTACTATATCTCAAGTCTTCTCCTTCTCTGGTTGAGTTACTTCACCAAGAACATATTCCATGACTTCATTTTCTGTGAGAACCAAATCAATCCTATTCTTCCATGCTAGGAAGTTTGTTAACCCAATGAGCTTGTTGATTTCCTTGCAAAATGTAGCCATTTGATTTGTAGATTGAGACATGGAGCACAAAATGGTATTTACTTGTTAGAAGAGTTTCTTTCTTGATGTTGTATCCAACTATATTGATGCTTTCAAGACCTTTAAAGAGACTTCAAAGATGCCCTAGAATGATGACTTCTAGGATACCTTCAACAATAATGTATTCAAGTAGCTTCAAAGAGTGGATGATGATCCCAAGATTCTTTGATGCTTTCTTTTCTTCAAGATGATGGAGTGTATAAGAGAGCCTTCAACAAGAGCTTATTATTCCTTTAAGCTCAATGAGAGCTTAATACTCTTAAGATGATGAGGTCTTCAATGAAAGCTTGATCTAGTAATATTCCTTCTAGGTCAATAGGCATTATTCTTCTTTCCTTGTTTCCTTTAGCATATTATTCCCCTTGGCAAGTAATATCTTCTGATGTCAACAAAAAGATCTTTAATTTGCCTTCTCTTTGTTGGAGAATCTAGTAGGGAAACTATTAAAAAATTATCCTTGATCTTAATAACTGTTTGTGAAATTTAGTTATCTTCATGTTGTTATTTATTAGATATTTTCGTCAAACAATTATCAAGAGCATAAACAATAAAGACAATGGACACAAGAAGTAGGATCCAAGCTAGGGAAAAACCCCTCCAAGGGAAAAACCCAGAAAGAATATCTTCTCTTCTTATATAATAAGTTCAAATGAGAAATCCAAGACCCCAAGACCAAATTCAAGATCTCCTCCAAGAACCAAATGAAACTTCCAAGGATCTATCATCAGCTCGAGATACAAAATTTTCAAGATCCTTATCATTTTTTGTGATATAAAATTTTTTCCTGAATACCTTGAAGCGTTTCACTAATGTTGGTATCCCTTTCCATAATTCATGATTCTTATCACTGTTAGGCATAATTTGTGTCCTGTTTGCTAGATAGATGACTACTTGTGTTTCTTCTCCTCTGAAGGTGTGTGGAACCTCCCATTCATCCATCATTTCTCTGGTAATCTCCTGAATTGTGTTGAGAAATCTATAGGGAAATAGTTAGGATGGTTTCTCTTTCTATGATAAATGCTTGTGATATCCTTTTACTTTTTATTACTTATTAACTTCTATTATTATTATGTTTGTTTATCATCAAACAAATACCAAAAACAAGAAGAACAATAGTACACAAGTACACATGATATAGGTTGCAAGCCAAGGCCAAAACATCTCCACTTGAGAGGAAAACCCATAAATCTCTTCTCTTCTTATACATTCTTCAATTGACAAATTATAAGAACTCTATACCAAGAAAAATACCCTTCAAGACTAAATCCAACCTCTCTTGATGATGTGCTTCCTTTGTCTAAGTAAAACCCAGTCAAATCTCTTCCAGTAGCACAACTTCGACCCCTCGTTTCATAATTTCGGCCTCTATGGCAAGTCTGAAATTTTTGGCCCTTAGAAACTGTTATTGCATCTACACGTGTGAGCTCGATTTAGCCTTCGAAGGCATCCCAATAACTTCACTTGCTTTTATTCCTATCTAGGGATAGAGTGTGACCTAGTAGGCCCTTCTTCCAATAATTTTGATCCTCTTTCAACAAAGGTAGAATCTCAACCTTGAAGCAACAAACCCTAGCATTCCTTCTTCACAGGTGTGAGATAGAATTAGCCTAGAAACTTCTTCCTTCATCCTCTTCCTTTTTAGCTAACATTTTTTTGCTCCTCCTCCACTTGAATGATACCTAAGAATGAATATATCTCAAGGATGTCGAGTTCCCTCCTTTATATAGTTATCTCAAGGTGGATGCGGCTCCTCAAAATAGGTCGACTTATCAATTCTTAGGTCGACTTGGTCTTGAAGGGTATTTTGACAGTTTTATTTACACAATTTTTTTCTTTACAAGTTACAATGTGCTTGATGAGGTCTTCAACTTATGCCAGTGACTCTTTTGACATATTGACCTAGGAAAAAACTTAGAAGCACTCAATGGGTTCTTAATTCTAAAATAAAAGACCTTGAGCATGAAAGACATGCTCTAATGACAATAATAATTTTACTTTCATTTTACAAAATACAAGTATCAAAAGTACATTTCATATTTATGAAGACCGAACCTAGTTACACATTTTTTCAACACTCCATCTTAAATTGGCAGGTATTCATAAATGATACATGGACATTCTCAATATGAAGAGATCTCATAAGAAGAGTATGATTAGTAATTCATCTGTTTAGCATCATAACAACCAACATTGTCATATAGCAAGGCCTTGACTAACAACTATATCTCTCCACAAGATCAGAGTGCAATGATGGCAAGACCAATGATTTATAAACTCCATCGTCATTGTATCTCAAGGAAAATACTCCACTCAGGTGTTCATAGAGTATGTATTTCTTGGACTATTCTTATCTTGGATAGCTAGTCCTCAAAGAATATTAGTCTCCGACTACTTTTATCTTGGATTCCCTACCTCATCCTCAAGAGTATCGAATCCCAAATGTTTACCCAATCCTCCATTATGTCTTCCCAATTAAAGACAAGAATGATGTGTCTATCTCTCCCTATCAACTAGGGAGGATATATCAACCAGACCAAGCTTGTCTCTCAAATGTAAAAGCTTCTTATTAGGAAAATATTTTGTCAATATGTTAGCTACCTGCTCATTGGTGGAGATATACTATAGCTGCAACACACCATCTTGTACTAGCTTCCTAATGTAGTGATACTTTTTGTTTATATTCTGTCTTTAGAAAATATTATACAACTGGTGTTGCCACAATGTATCAATGTAGGGTCCATTGGTCCTTCAAACAAGTCAGACAATGACTTCCTTAACCAGACAACTTCTCTACTTCACAGGTTGCAATATATTTAGCCTCAACACTACTCAAAAAAACAGATTCTTTCTTTCTACTCATCCATGAGACTATGGAGGATCCCAAACTAAAACATCCTCCTGTATTGCTCCTTCCATCTTGCTCACTGCCTCCCCAGTCAAAATTTGTATATCCAATGAAGTGGACATCATTCCTCCTTTCAT
Organism: Pinus taeda; assembly: GCA_000404065.3. Taxonomy (NCBI): domain Eukaryota; kingdom Viridiplantae; phylum Streptophyta; class Pinopsida; order Pinales; family Pinaceae; genus Pinus; species Pinus taeda. Next base: position 454,775 of record APFE031049856.1, read on the forward strand.
ATTTCAAGCAATAGTGGATTGTACCTTGCAAATATCTCAGAATGTGTTTGGATTCTATCGAATGATCATGCTTTGTGTTGGTTTCTTAATTTTCCTACTTTTTACCCACCTTTTTGTCCCTTTAGTGTACCTATTTCATGTCCTTGCTAGGTCAATTTGTATTCTAAACAACAAAGGTATACTTGTTGTCATATAATTTTTAATTATTAATCGATGAAGCATAGTTGTAGGGGATTATTTCCTAAAGAGACTTGCTAACTTAAGTTTCCTTGCAGATTCGAAGGAATGATGATCAAGACCATGATTCAATGTATGGTTACTATCGAGCTGGCAGCATTATCTTTGGATATCATCTGCAATGGTGGTTCAGCTTATTGACCAACACAATTGATATCTTTGTATTCTGTTGTATTTCAAGAATCGTTGTGTATTTGTAGGCAAAAAACTTCCATAATATTAGGAATTATCAGTTGTCAATTGAAATGTATAAGTAATTTTATAGGGCTGGGAGAGCCACCGCTAGGAGATATACGAAAATTCTGATCTTGTGACAACCGACCTTTGTAATTTCATATTGATAATTTTTGATCTTATGAGCATTCTATAATTCTTGATCTTGCCACAACCCTGATTAGGGAGTTGGGCCCACTCTCCTAACCAGGTGTTGTTGGATTAGTGGTGTGTGTAGGTTTATTTCTGTTGCGTTATTTCCTTGTTGCAATGATTTATCAAGTGTATTTCTATGAGCCTTAACTTGTTGTTAATCTAATTGCTGCTACAGTTATTACTTGCTATTACACATTGTTATGTTTATGGTTGAATGTTCAATGTTGGGTAGGGAAACTGTGGCTTGTATATACTGTTGGATACCTATACCAATAGGTTTCATTTTTCATGATTGGATATCAAAGGTCCAAATATGCTCTACTTTGACAACTGCAAAGATCTCATATTTCCCTGAGAAGGCAATGTCTGTATCAGTTTTGATAAAAACTCAATTTTGATGGCTGGTCCAACAGTCTAATCTGGATCATGCCATGTTTTCAAT